>JABUQX010127781.1:22500-30301 GCA_015478945.1 Trachelipus rathkii | reverse complement strand
CAATGCGACTTTTAAATTATTATTCTTAATATTAAATATGTTGGTTGGGACTAGAACACGAACATGACAGTTTTGATAGGCCCATGTTGGCTTCTTAATTAATAAATGCTGATTGCAGTTAATACATAGTTATTATTAAAAATATTCTTAATTCTTAATTTTATGGGTTGACCGGACATCTAGATGGCCAATGCGGCTTCTCAAATTATTAATTTTATTGTTACTGGGAGAGTCTAAAAAGACCATGCGGCTTCTTAAGTATCATTCTTATTTTTAATGAGTTGACTGGTACATTCTAGAGGAAACCATGAGGCTTAATTATTATTTTAGTTATAATTAATAAAGCCAAATGTGGCTTCTTTAATTATTAATTTTTATTTTTGGACTGGGACAGTCTAGATAGGCCCATACGGCTCTTAAGTATTATTCTTATTTATATTGGATACCTTTATTATGAGTGACTGGGACATTCTTAGAGGGGTCAATGCTGCTTCTTAATTATTAATTTTGATTGGTGACTGATTAGTTAAAAAGGACCAGCGGCTTCTTGTAGTATTCTGTTATTATTATGCGACGGACATTCTAAAGGGGTCAAGCAGGATTCCTATATTTTATTCTGAACTAAAACCAATTAAGAAAGCTGCATGTAACCTCTCTGAAAATGTCCCAGTCAACCATAATAAATAAGTAATAATACAAGAAGCCGTATGGTCCTTTTTAGACTGTCCCATTCAACCAATAAAGATTAAAAATTAAGAAGCCACATTGGCCCCTCTAGATCTAGAATGTCCCGTCAACCTATAATAAATAATGAAAATAAGAATAATACTTATAAGAAGCAGCATAAGCCTATCTAGAGCTATTAACCAATAATATATATATATATATATTATATATTTATAATTATGTATATATAATAAATAATATATACTAGATATATATTATATATATTATATATATATATATTAACTTTATATACTATACAATATATATATATATATAGATATATATATTACTATATATATATATAAATAATTAATAATTAAAAAATAATAGATTAAGAAAACCCCCCGGGGGGCACTGACACCTCTCAGAATGTCCCAGGTGTAACTCCAATAATTAAATAAGAATAATGAACTTAAGAAGCCGCATGGTCCTTTTTAGACTGTCTCAGTCAACAATAAAAATTTAATAATTGAAGAAGCCGCATTAGCCCCTCTAGAATGGCCCAGTCAACTCTATAATTAAATATTTCAAATAATAAATAAGAAATAATACTTAAAGAAGCCGGCATGGGCTATGTTATGTTGGACCACCAATAATAATTCAATAATTAAAAATAATAATTAAGAAGCCGTTGACCCTTCTAGAATGTCCAGTCAACCCTCAATAAATAATGAAATAAACTTCTTAGACCATGTCCTTGTTAGACTGTCCTAGTCAACCAATAAAAATTAATAATTAAGAAGCCGATTGGCCCCTCTAGAATGTTCCAGTCTACCCATTAATAAATAAATATAAGGAAAAAATATTAAGAACTCGCATGGCCATCTAGACAACTTCACGCCTATCTTATCCTCAAAGCAAAAATCTACCTCCTCGTTGCTTTACGTTGCGCCCTCTTTCTAGCTATTATCTATGTCTTTATTAGATAAGGGTGCTAAAAATTGTAGACCCAAATATTCAAATACTGCGCCTAACAATATCTATATACGACAATTATACAAAAAACCAATACATATAATTTAGTCTTGCATCTATCAAATTTTTCAATTTTTAACCCTAGCCCTAGCTCTGGGTTCAAAAAGTCTTACAATGGAAACCAATGAAACATCAACACTAAAGAATGTTACAGACTTACGGGTTACAATGCCCAATAGTTTGTTATAACGTTTTGAAAATGATAATATATATAAAAACTTCATAATATATATAAGTTTTATTTTAATTTTTATTTCTATTGAAGTTAAATTACTTAAATATATATAAAAAAAAAAAAAAAAAAAAAATACAAAAAGCAAAAATCAAAAAAATCAATAAAATCAAAAAAATCACGATTTATTTATAAAAAAAATCAAGTAAAAAATCAGGGATGGCACGAAAAAAATTAAATGAAATAAAAAATCAACTGATTTTTTTACTTGATTTTTATTAATTTAAATCATGATTTTTTTTTTTATTTATGATTTTTTGATTTTGATTTTTTTTTATATTTTCTTATTATTATTTTTTTTTTTTGTATATTTAGAGTAATTAACTTTCAATAGAAATAAAATAAAATAAAAATAATAATAATATGAAGTTTTTTAATAGTATTTTTTCAATTTTCAACAAACTATTGGCATTGTAACCTGTAAGTCTGTAACATTTTTTAGTGTTGCTGTTTCATTATTTCCATTGTAAGATTTTGAACCCAGAGCTAGGGGCATGGGTTTGAAAAATTGAAAATTGAAATGCCAGATTGGTACCTTCAGATTATATATATGTTTTGTGTATGTATGTGTTTAATATATGTTAGGCCAGTATTTTGAATATTGTAACTAACAATTCTTAGCAACCCTTATTAACAAAAGAAGTGTATATGCAATGAAGAGGGCGCGCGTAAAGCAACGAGGAAGTAGATTTTTGGCTTTGGGTTGACTGGGGAAGTCTAGATAGGCCCATGCGGCTTCTTAATATATTCTTATCTTATTATTATTTATTATGGGTTGAACTGGGACAATTCTAGAGGGGCCAATGCGGCTTCAATTATTAATTTTTATTGGTTGACTGGACAGTCTAAATAGGACCATGAGTAGCTAAGTATCCTATTCTTATTTATTATGAGTTTACTGGACATTCTAGAGGTCAATGCGGCTTCTTAATTTATTATTTTAATATATTAATATTTATTGGTCCATCAACCTCATAACGTAAAAAGAAGAATTACTACTTAAGAAGTCGGTATGGCCATCTAGACTGTCTCCAGTGTCGAAACCAATTAATAATTAATAATTAAAAAATAATAGATTAAGCCACATGGATCCTCTAGAATGTCCCAATACTTCATTATAAATAAGAATAATGACTTAGGAAGCCGCATGGTCCTTTTTAGACGTGTTCCAGTCGAAAAATAAAATTAATAATGAGAAGCCACGATTGACCTCTAGAATGGCCCGCGTCAAGCCCCATACCAAAAATTAAGAATAAGAATAATTCTTTAATAAAATGTAATGAATAATGAATAGATATTTACAATGTTTTTAGACAAATGGGTCTACCTACACTGTCCCAGTCAAACCAACAATTAACTAATAATTAAGAATAATAATTAAAAGTCGCTTTGGCCCCCCTAGAATGTCCCAGCAATTCACAATAAGTTAATATAAATAAGAACTAATAATTCAAGAAGCTAACATGGCCTATCTAGACAGTCCCAGTCAACCAATAAATAATTAATAATTAGAATAATTTATTTTAATTATTAATTAGGTGTTTTTAAGCCAGTCTAGATAGGCCAATGCGGTTTCTGAATTATTTGTTTTTATTTATGTAATTTCTGTTTGTTGCTGGGACACCTCTAAGGTAGGACCCATTCTTCTTATATTACTAACATTACTATTCATTCAATACAAATTCATTAATTAAAACAATTATTCCTTTTAAATTATAAATTTTATGGTTGACTGGGCGACGACAATTTCTAGAAGCGGCAGCAATGCAGGCCTTCTCAATGATATTGTTATTGGTTGACTGGAAAGTCTCAAAAAAGGACCATGAGGCTTCTTAACTCTTAATATTTATTCTTATTTATTTTGAGTTACGGACCGAGTTCTAAGATGATGCAATTGTGGCTTGAATCTTAAGTTATACTTATTAATTATAATAGATTTGGTGATTTGGGACAGTGCTAGAATATAGGCCCAATGCCAAGCTTCGTAAAGTATTATATCTGTTATTTAATTAATTATGACACCAAACCCGAGATCGTTTCCTATTCTAGAGGGGTCCCAATGCGCCGCTTCAATTATATAAATTTTTATTGTTGAACTGGCTAATATCAAAGGACCTATGCTGCATCTAAAAATAAAGTTTCATACTTATTTATTATGGAATTTAAGGCATGCATTCTATAGTTAATGCTCTGCTTCTTACTTATTATTTAATTATCTAATTTATTATTGGTTGACTGGGGACAGTTACCCTGGATAGGCCCATACGTCTTCTAAAATTATCTCCTATTTATTTATTCATGGGTTGGACTGGGGACTTTCTATAGGTCCTGGCGCAACTGCAGGCTTCTTAATTAATTAATTTTTATTGGCTGACTGGCACAGTCTAAATAGGCACCATCGTGCTTCTAGTTCTGTTCATATGTTAGGATAATGTCCTTGGACATTTCTAGAGGGGTTCATGCAGCTCTTAATTATTATTCTTAAATTTATTAATTTATTATGGTTGACTGCACAGTCTAGAGAGGCCCACGCGGCTTCTTGACTTATTATTGCTATATCTTAGTTAATTATAAATGGATTGACTGGGGACATTCTAGAGGGCCTAATGCGGCTTTTCAATTATTATTCTTAATTATTAATTATTGTGATTGACATGGAGCAGTTAGGTTAGCCCCCATACGGCTTCTAATCTATTAATTAACTATTCATTAAGTATTCTTATTCCCTTCTATTTTATATTTTTATATGGTTGATATGGGACACTCTAGATTGGATTCTGCGTCTTTCTTACTGTCTCTTTATATATAGTTATATATTATATTATATATATATAGATTAAATATATATATATAAATATATATATACTATATAATATATAATATATATATAATATATATATATATATATATATATATAATATATATATATATATATAAGTATATATATATATATATATATATAATTATATATATATATATTAATAATATATATATATATAATATAAATATATTATAATATATATTATATATATATATAGATATCTATATATATTATATATATATATAATACTATATATATATAGTATATCTATATACTATATATAATAATATAATATAAATACTATTATATATGTTCGCCGTGACGTCCACGAATCTGAAAAAATCGCAAAAAATAAAAAAATCCATAAAATCAATAAATCAAAAAAATCAAAAATTGATTTTTTCCTAAAAAAAAAATCAAAAAATCCCAACCCTCTAAAAAATCATTGATGTTTTTTCATTCATTTTTTTGCGTGCCATCATGCTCATTAAAAATCATTTATTTTCTTCCGAAACATTATGTTTCATAAGGATCATTGACTGGAGGAATTCGATTTGTGCCTCCTAGAGAGCGTAATTATAATGCTTTCAAAACATGGCTAGTTTTTATGGTTTTGACAATATCAACTTCTAAATTTGGTCATTTTGAGATTTTCCCACGAAGGCCTCCTCTCGAAAACGTCATGAAATGACTCCTTCCAAAATTGGAAATTTTTCGTAAATAGAGGTTCCAGTTTGCTATAAATATTTTAAAGGAAAAAAATAAGGAATACATTTTTAAAAATTAAACAAAGAAAAAAACCTTATTTAATAAATATATATAATATATATATATATATATATATATAATATATTATATAATATATAGATATATAGTAATATATTAGTATAGTATATATATATATATATATTTAGTATATATTATATATATAAATATATATATATATATATATATATATATATTATATATATATATATATATATATATATATATATATATATATATATATATATATATATATATATATATATCAAGGACAAATTTAATGGATTCTATTTTTTTTTAGCATGTCAGTTGGAAAAGATGAGTAAATTACAATAATAATCAGTGATAACCTATCTTCTATTGATAGGTTAGGTTAGATCCATTTGTAACTTTAAGTTTTGCTATAATTTGGTTATTTTAGATTAGGTTAGGTTATGCTAATGTCGTTGTCTTTTTTTAGGTTAGGTTTTTTATCTTTAGGCTAGGTTAGGTTAGGTTTGGTCAGATATTGCTTGTAAAATTTTAAATAAATTCTAAAATTAATATTATGGCAAGACCTATTTTCGGAATTAAAGGTGTAAGTAAAGTAGCATATGTTGATTCTGAAAACCAAAAAATTAGGTAAATCATTTAAAGATAATGAAAATAATAATTATGGAATGGAGAACATACACTGATTTATAAATGTTATTATTTGCTTACAATTGCCTATATCATATTAAACTCATTTAAAACAATAAACAAATATTGTCAGCAATACTTTCAGTTATTTTAATATAGCTTTAAATTTATCACATTCTTTCTACATTATTTTCAATAAGAAGGGACACTTCGTTATCAGAATCAGAACAACATAACTCCGCATCATCTTTTTCTTCTCCCTGCTCTATTTCAGGAAGTGCCTTTATCAAGCTCTTAAAGAATGTAAGTAGCAGCTTTTCAGGACATCCAAGTGTATCCTTCTCCTCCTCATCGGCTTCAAAGAGCTGATCTAGTGAAATAGTATCGAAATTAGTCTTCGCATTTACATCTTGAACTTGTGTTATAGAAAGATATTCATAAGCCCTTTCAGTAAGGGTAACGTTTAACTGTTCCATATTTTTATCCAATACTTTTATAGCTTTTAGGCTACATTATGAGATGAAAGCTAAAAGTGAATCCAAAGGAATTTCTGCTTCTTAAAAATTTTTGATCAGCCTGAACCAAATTTCGCACTCAAAAATCTTCTTACACGCAACGTCCATGTTCTGCAATTGCCAGAGAGTAGTTCAATAAAGTAACAGATCACATCAAATGAAAAACACCATCTAAATTAAAAAATCTTATGAATCGTAGATTGAA
Organism: Trachelipus rathkii; assembly: GCA_015478945.1. Classification (NCBI taxonomy): domain Eukaryota; kingdom Metazoa; phylum Arthropoda; class Malacostraca; order Isopoda; family Trachelipodidae; genus Trachelipus; species Trachelipus rathkii. Next base: position 23,441 of record JABUQX010127781.1, on the reverse strand, counting down.
ATCTATTTATTACTTTTTATTTTTTAAAATAAAATTAATAAAATATTCAGCCTTAAACTATTGGCTTGTGGTGCTACTTTCCATTCATGGATTCTTATATATTTTCAATGAAGAATCAAAGTAAGTTCAGAAATATATATTTCTTGAAATTTCTTCAATAAATATATATATATATATATATATATATATATATAAAGAGCTGCAGCAGAGTATATATATATATATATATATATATATATATTATATATATATACATATATTTATTATTATATATATATATATATTATATATATATATATATATATATATATATATAAAAAATATATATATATATATATATATTTTTTATATTTTTAAATATATATATATATATATATATATATATATATATATATATTATATATATATATATATATATATATATATATATATATATATATATATATATATATATATATATATATATATATACAAAGGTGGGCATTAACGCGTTAAAGCGTTAATCCGTTAATTAACTCGTTAATTTTTAACGCTTTCGTTAATTTCGAAAAGAAGTAACGGACTATTAACGAGTTACATTTGTGAATTAACGTTAACGAGTTACAATTTTCCCTACACCCGTTAACCGTTACCTTAATTTACGAGTTTATAAAATATTTTCTTATCAGATTTTAAATTGTATTAGATTCGATTTCGATAACAGATAAACTTTTTTTTCCAAAATTTCCTAAACGCTCCTCTCAATGGCTCAAAATGTGTTTATTCTTACACGGTTATTATCTCGTTTAGTAATGTTTAACATGTTTTTCTTATGATGTATTCTCATTTCTTATTGGTAAGTGAAATTTTGATATATGTTCTTTTCTACTCGTCCGATTAACATTAAATTTTCAGGGCTTGTATAGACGGGCGAGATGCATCTTTTTTACTTAGATAATCCT
>JABUQX010127781.1:12500-17500 GCA_015478945.1 Trachelipus rathkii | reverse complement strand
AATAATATATATATATCTTCTATATATATATAATATATATATATATATATATATATTCGTATGTAAATAATATATATATACAAATAATATATATATATATATCTTCATATATATATAGTAACAACCTTAATACTATGCCTTTCTATATGTATGCTCCAACAATAATATGTAATATATAACAATGGCTATATATATATATAATAACAATAATATATATAACAATATATTTATATATATAGTATATAACTCAATATTCATAAATGTATATATATACCAATAACCCAACATATTTATATATAATAATGTATATGTATGTATATAATAATAACCCAACAGTAATACCATGTATAACAGTATATCCCGCCACATTTGTATATAACAGCCAACAACCTTAATAGCCAGCCATAAATAACTATATAACATAGCATAATAATATTATATATGTAACATAACTATATACTATATAATATGTATATATACTATGTAATATGTATAACCAACGCATATGTATATGCTGTAATATTAAGCCTTAGCAATAGCCATAATATATATATGTAACATAACTACTCTGCCTGTATATAATATATATGTATGTGTAATATATATATATATATATATAACCCACTTAACGCCTTTGCTATATACATAGAGAAAACAGTGAAACACTTAAGAACTTAGCTTGGGGAAATAGATATTAAAAATTGAACAGTAGTTTACGTTTCGAGACTAAAGTACAATGTCTCCTCCTCAGAACTTACAATGGAAATAAAATTAATTTTAACAAAATAAATAATAAAATTAAAATATGAAATATAAAAAATGAAATTAAATTAACAGATGACAACAAAAAATTACTTCACAATAAATTATTTGATGATAAATATTTAATTTTTTCTGATATGAAATTTCTTGTTATTAGATCAAAATTAAAGAATCCTTCGGAAATATTAAAATTAGATTTAGTTGAAATGAAAAAAGATTCTAATAATTGATTTAGATTTTTATTCTTTGAGTTAAACAAAAAAGTTGCACCATCCCAATTAATGATATGCTCATTCTGTGAAAGATGTCTAAAAATGGCATTTTTGGTTATATATATATATATATATAATCATATATTAATAAAATATATATATATATATATATATATATATATATATATATATACTATATATATATATATATACCTTAACACCATATATATATAAAACCTTCAGCCCCAGGAAGGGACTTGCGTACCATCGGTCGAACCCATTGAAAGGTATGGGAACACGGGCTAAGAGACCAATCCGCTGGCTGGCAAAGTTCACCTTTTTAATATCCATCTATATATATATATACATATATGCCCTGCCACCTCATATAACTAGCCAGCAACTGCTGCTGCCAGCCCCACGCTATGCTATGCCTGCTGCACTATAGCAACCTTAGCAACTGTATGTATATATGCTAACTCTTTGCCCTGCTATATGTAACCCAGCCAGTATGCCAGTAACCTGTTTACTACTGCCAACTATATATATATATATATAATATATATATATATATATATATATATATATATATATATATATATATTTATATATATATATATATATATATATATATATATATAACATATATCTTTGTATATATATATCAGAGGTGGGCGCGCAAATTTTAAACTTTAGAGCGCAAACGCAAAAGCGCAAAGTGGAAAAACTTAGTCCGCATGCCAAGTATACTTTCAAAATAGTTGCATAATTAAAAGCGCACATGTACGCAAACTAAATTTTTAAACACAAATTTGGGAGCACAAAAAAGCAAAAATAAAGCGCAAGTATGTAAAGATATTATTTTTAAATTTTAATTGAAAGATACAAATATATATAAAAAAATGAGAAAGATTTTAATCTTTTTCAATTATCTGTGATCTCTTCCCCTCCTCGCTCTCTTCTTGCATTCTGAATAGGGTCATATTCATATAGATAAATTTTTCAAAATTGCTGGATGCCATGATGGCTGGCTGCTCTCTTTGCTCTTAGAATCTCAGAGCCTTGACTAAACAACTTCTCCACGGCGATGAGCTGGCTAACTGATTATTATACTTAATAAACAGTCCATTTTGGAAACAACAGGTTCCTGAAGAGAGTATTGTAGTGACGCATTTACCACCAGCCAACAATCCAGAATTTGTCTGTAACTTCTGAAATGCTCGGATATATGGGCCCTTCAGTTTCTGAAATATTTAGAAATGATATCAAAGAACAATCTTTTTAAAGGTTTTCACATTTGAACATTATGTCAGTGTATGCCAGTGTCAGTTGTGTTTGTTGCATATATATATACCTGCCACCTGCTGCTGCTCTATATACACCATGTATGCATAATAATATGTATATATGCTATCTTTATATATATATGTATATATATATATACCTTAATAATATATAAGGAAATATATATATATATATAACCTTAACATAACTTAACTATAGCATATATATGTATATATATATATATATATATAATAACCTTATAATAACTCTACATATGTAATAATAATAGCATATGCATATAATAACTAATATATATAACCAACAATAACATCACCAACTCATATGCTGTACATATATATATGTAATATGTATAATATATATAATAACTAATATATATATATATTGTAATATGTATAATAATATATATATAAATATATATAATAATAATATAACATAATATATATATATAATACAAGGGATGCTTTGAGAGAGTTTGTTCCAAATTATAAAAATAACTCACCATAAATGGGTCACTTTCAGACTCAGTCCCATCACCTTCAGTGCTTGATGTGGAGGAGTAAGATTCGATGCAATATTACACTTTATTTCCTCCAATATCCTGGTCTTGACAGCTTGGTACTTCCCCTCATTTAACCTACGTACCACTCCGAGTTTGAAGTGAGGGTGCAGGGCTGTTGCCATAAGCAAATCAAAATCATCAAAGATACTGCTGAACCTCAGTTCAAAGCCCTTACCCTTTATTTCCCTTTGTTTTCCTTTGGTTGCTTTAGCAAGTAGTTGACTAAGTTTTTGGCATAGTTAAATTTTTCCACCTCTCGTTGCATTTCCCGATCTTGTCCTTGAGGAGGAAGAGATTAGGCAATAGGACTCCCGCGTACGCATTCTTCTCTTCCTGCAACATATCAAGCCTAACAGCAATAGGCGTCATTATTTCGATGTACTCCGCAATTACCTCCTTATCACTTTTATTAAATACTTGAAGACAAGGCTTTGGTGTTTTAAGCTTTGTTCCCAACTCCTTCTAGATTCTCGCAGCAGTTGTAGTTTTCCTGTTTTGGGCATTCCATGCATGTGCTTTAGCAGAACTGTCTTATTAAATGGATCAGTCACGCACCAGAGGGACCAGCGAGGGGAACTTGACATCGCTAGCAGTAAGATGTTTAATGTGTAGAATGCACAGCATTTTAGGTAGGCTAGGGCATCATGTTCTTCCAAGCAGATTTTCTAGCTGGAGAGGTTTGTCTGCAGAACCTCTGTGTAATTTGCTCCATCTCTTCAGGCGTAATCACTATCTCTGCAATCGGTACCTGATGCTTTTTCCTCTTCGTCACTTACCTGTTTCTGCTTGAGCATCCACCAAGCTGTACAGAATTTTTTATCTGTTATGTACAGACAACCCTGAAGATAAATTTCTTTTAATATAGTTGTTTCCATATTTATTTGGGTTAGTAATTTATTTCAACATTACGTTATTATTTCATATTGATTTTACTGATTCTCAATGTAAAATTGTTAATATTCTTTGATATTGTTGGCTAAGACTGTGCTGGTTTGAGACACAGATAATTCTCTACAGGCGAGGACAGCCATCTCTCTCTTCAAAGTATTCACATTAATCAGTGAACCATCATGCCCAAAAACACTGTTGTTCCCAGTCCATCTATCTCTGCGATTGTGTGGCTGCAACGACCTTACCCCAATGTGTTGTTGTTAGTTAAATCAGCCTTCCCTATTTTACATATGACATCAAGATCCCTCATCACTTTTCTTCTGGAGAGGAGGTGGAAATCAGAGTTCAGGTATGACAGGAACTTGGCAAAGAAAGACTCCACAATGTGAATAGGCTCAATGTCATGTAGCAGAAATCTGAAGCAAAAATATTTGATGAGAAATGATGACTAATAGCCAAATGAAACTTGGATTTCAATTCGAAAATTTTTGTATGAACTATATTCTGTTAGTTTTTATTATTAGTTGTGACACACCACCCCCATAGTTAACCTGTACTAAAATAAAACACTTGCCTTAAAGCTGTCAAAAGGCTCTATTCTGTTTGAATATTTCGATATAGAATGGAATGGTGAATCTGATGACAGCTTTTGCTGACTATTCTCACTGTCCTGTCGAGCAGCTTACAGGCTCCCGCTTTTGAACCTCAACTAATTGCAGAACGCACAGCTCTTGTGCAAGAAGAGTGTTTCTAAAAGAGAAGTTTCAAAACTAAATTCCTTTGCTTATTCATGTAGGTAAAATATGTGAAATATTTAATAGCTGAATTTTAAAATTAAAAAATAAAATTCAGTTTAAAGTAAAAAGTCAAGTAAGTTACTTACTATCAAGTAGTGCGATTTCAAGCTATGTGTTGATTTAGTGTCAAAGCTGAATGTTTTTACAATGGGAGCATTCAATCTTTCCTTGTACATCACTCTATTGCCCTCAATATGCTCCTTCTTGCTCTTGACAGACCGGTAAGATGGGGTCATAGCTACTTCAAGGCATCTTTCAGCTTTTTCATGGGGTACCGGTAACATCACCTCATGTTCTAAGAGATTGCGCCGACACGACTTTCACGATTTGCAATTCTTGCCCTTTAAGTACTTCTTCATATCTGTTTTAGTCCCAATCTAACCACAAAAGCACTAAAGGTTTCAATGCTAGTCACAAGTAACCAACAAACTTAGTAAACTGGCTATATGTGCGCCAATAATAATAATAATAATA
>JABUQX010127781.1:0-7500 GCA_015478945.1 Trachelipus rathkii | reverse complement strand
TTTGACCAAATTCGGGGACCAGCCCCATCAAATCTGAAATATAACCCGACATAGGCTTGATGAAACTCGGTATACAACCATACGAGGGATGTATCTTCGATGACCCCAGGTGTAAAAAATGACTGGGTGCCCCAGACAGGGGTACTCACCCCAAAAATACGAAATATTAGGCTTTTGAACAACGAAACTTGATATACAGCCTTTTTAGGGTGTATCTTAGATGTATCCGGGGTAAAATGACCGATCTGACCAATTTCGGGGACCAGCCCCACAAAACTGAAATATTGACATAGAATGATGAAACTCGGTATACAACCTTCTGAGGATGTATCTTAGATGACGTGTAAAATGACTGTGGGTGCCCCAGATGGGGTACTCACCCCAAAAATCTGAAATATTGACATAGAACGACGAAACTTGATATACAGCCTTTTTAGGTTGTATCTTAGATGTATCCGGGGTAAAATGACCGATTTGACCAAATTCGGGGACCAGCCCCACAAAACTGAAATATTGACATAGAATGATGAAACTCGGTATACAACCTTCTGAGGATGTATCTTAGATGACCCTGGGTGTAAAATGACTGTGGGTGCCCCAGACGGGGTACTCACCCCAAAATCTGAAATATTGACATAAAACAAGCGAAACTTGATATACAGCCTTTTTAGGTTGTATCTTGGAGTATGTATCAGGGGTAAAATGACCGATTTGACCAAATTCAGGGACCAGCCCCACAAACTGAAATATTGACATAGAATGATGAAACTCGGTATACAACCTTCAGAGATTTGCTCTTAGATGACCCCCTGGGTGTAAAATGATGAGAGATTGCCCCAGGCAGTACTCACCCAAAATCTGAAATATTGACATAGACAACGAAACTTGATATACAGCCTTTTGGTTGTATCTTGGGCTGTATCCAGGGTAAACTGACCGGTTGACCTCGGGTTGACCCCACAAACTAGTATTGATTACCTAGAACGATGAAACTCGGTATACACATACCATATAAGGTACTACATCATATATGCAAATAGCCGTACACAGCTAAATGGGACCCAAACTTGAAAATATTGACCTAGAGGATGAAACTCGGGATCATACCCTTCCTTATCCAGTACTCATATCATATATGGGTTAAATATCGTTCACAGCATCCCAAAACAGCCCCACAGAAGCAGAGAAATATTGTAGAACAACAAAAACTTGTATACATGCTCTTATGATGTGATACTGAAAAAAAAAAAAAAAAAAAAAAAAAAAAATTAAAAAAAAAATTTAAATTAAAAAAAAATTTTAAAAAATTTAAAAAAATTTATTAAAAAAAAATTTAAAAATTTAAAAATTTTAAAATTAAAAAATTTTTAAAAAAAAAAAAATTAAACATTTTTATTTTTTTAAATTTATAACTTAAAAAATGCGTTTTATATAAATCAAACAGCCTCTAGAGCCTCCTGAGCCTCTTGAGCCTCCCCCCCCCCTCCTCACCCTCCTCCATCTCCCCCTCCCCATCTATGATCTAATGATTCATATCATATTTTGTATAACATAACACAAAACTTTCATTTATTTTTGTTTTATATGCTTTAAACAGTTTGTTTTTACTAAATTTTTACGCTTTTCATATTTATAACTTAAGAAATTTGTGTTTTTACATACCTTAAACCTGTAAATCAGTAAATCAAACCACACACCCCTTCCCCTCCCTACCCCAATCCTGGATATTTATACATTAGCATAGTAATATTTAACAAAATTTTATCATAACCTTGTCTAATTATCATACTGATCAATGAATATATGCTAACATTAACAAAGATCCATACTTAACAACAGTAAAGTAACTAACATTGAGTGCAGAACGGAACCTACTTACACTTTTTCTAACATATCATGGATATTTTCACATTATCATAGTAATATTTAACAAAATTTTATCATAACCTTGTCTAAATATCATACTGATCAATGAATATATGCTAACGTAACAAAGTTTTCACATCAATAAAGCAAACATAGCATCATCTGAACTACGAATATAACGTGCACACTCAAAAACCTAACACATCTTAAACATGAATAAACAGTTAACATTAACAAAAGTTCATACTTAACAACAGTAAAGTAACTAACATTGAGCTCAGACCTACCTACACTTTTTCTAACATATCACTGATGTTTACATTAACATAAAAAAGCCAACATTTAACAAAGCCCATCACATCCCATCCTTGTGTGAGCATCTTGCGATGTCAATGAACAATAAGCTAACGTAACAAAGTTTTCATATTAATAAAGCAAACATAGGATCATATGAACTACGAATATAATGTACACTCACAATCCTAACACATCTTATACATGAATAAGCAGTCAACATTAACAAAGTTCAATACTTAACAACTGTAACATAACTAACATTTGCATACAATACGTAACTTATTCACACTTTTCCAAACATATCTCTAACATATCATTATTATTTTTGCACGAACATAGTAACATTTAACAAAAATTTATCACAATCTACTGTAATTATCATACTGATCAACGAAAATACGCTAACGCAGCAAAGATTTCGCATCAATAAAGCTAACATATCATAACCTGATGTAACAATATAATGTATAACATCAAATCGAGCATACCCTATGACTGAATAAATACTAACATTAGCAAAGTTCCGCGCAACAACGAGTAAAGAAAGTAACTACCGTTACGCAAAAACATGTGTAACCCTATTCATACGTTTTCCAAACACTTATCTCTAACATATCATTATTTTCGTATTAACACTGTAATATTTTTGCATCACCGTACCTTCTTTATATACTGATCAACGAATATATACCAACGTTAACAAAGTTTTTAGCTTAACAAAAGCTAACGCTTATCATAGTCTGAACAATATAATGTATAACATCAACCCTAACATACCTTAAACACGAATAGCAACTAACATTAACAAAGTTCAATACTTAACAACAGTAAAGTAACTAGCAAAACATATAGAACGTTGCCTTTCACATCTTTTTTTCTTTTTGTTTTAAAAACTTTTATTTATTTTAACTTTATTTCTTTAAAACTTTTTGTTTTAAAAAAACTTTTAGCTATTTTTAATTTTATTTCTTTAAAACTTTTTAGTTTTGTTTTTTAAAAAAAACTTTTAATTTTTAACTTTATTTCTTTAAAACTTTTTGTTTTTACTAAAATTTTTATTCTTTTTATGTTTATAACGTAAAAATTGTGTTTTTACATACCCTCAAAACGGTAAATCACTGATCGGTAAATCAAACCACCCCTACTTCCCAAACCTGATCTATTGGGGTATTGATCTATTGATCTAACGACTCCAGTCATATTTCGAGTATCATTTGGATAAACATATCATAAAATAAGTTTTTTATACTAGCCCTCGAATATATGCTGACATAACAAAGTTTTTCACATCAATAAAGCTAAAATAAATAAACTGAACTCTTAAGAATATAATGTATAATATCAAACCTAACATACCATAAACACGAATAAACAATAACATTAACAAAGTTCAATATAACAACAGTAAAATGGCAAAACATATAGAACATTTACATTCCATCTTTTTCTTTTGTTTTAAAACTTTTCTTATTTATTTAACTTTATTTCTTCAAACTTTTGTTTTATAAACTTAGCTATTTTTAATTTTATTTCTTTAAACTTTTAGTTTGTTTTTTTTTTTTTTTTTTAAACTTTTAATTTTAACTTTATTTCTTTAAAACTTTTGTTTTTACTAAATTTTATTCTTTTATGTTTATAACGTAAAAAAAATTTACATTTTACATAAACTAAAGCAGTAAAACAGTAAATAACAAAGCTTTCACATCATTAAAGCTAACATAACATAACCTGATGCAAGAATATAATGTATAACATCAAACCTAGCAAAATACCATACTTGGCAACAGGAAAGTAACTGACGTTGCTTACAGCTTTCCCTTCACTTTTTGACAGATCTCTAACATATCTATGTGTTAACATGGTAACATTTAACAAAAAAATTTATCACAACATACTCGCTAACAAATATATGCTGACGTACCAAAGTTTTTCATCAATAAAGCTAACATATCTTAACCGCAACTACTAGGAATATAATGCACAATGACAAACCTAACATACCTTTGATCGAATAAGTGACTAACATTAACAAGTTTCATGCTGCTGCTTACTAAAGTAACTAACAATGCACACAGAACGAACGAGCATGTACGAAGCTGATGTGGTTCCTGTTTCACTAGAGTTATCAAATCGAGAAATTGTTCAAACTCCTCCCACTTTTCGAAATATTACGCAATACCTATGATTCTTGTTGGTTCGTTTTCGAAACATTACGCAGTAATACCTATGATTCTTGTTTGTGTTTTTCCATTTTTTACTAACATATCACTGACAAATCACCACACTAACATAGTAACATTTAGCAAAAATTTATGCAACATTGGTTAATTATCATACAGACCAGCGAAGAGTATGCTAACGCAATAAAGTTTTCATAATAAAGCCCAACATGGCATCATCTAAACTAAGAAAATAATGTGCCCAAAGACAAACATAACACATCTTGAGCAGGAATTAAACTGTTATACATTAACAAAGTTCCACATAACTTTCCAATAAAGCAATTAACATGGTATGCAAAACGTAACCTAATCTTATCTTACTTTTCCAAGCATAACTCTAACATATTTAGTTAATCTTACACTGAAACAGTAACATTTAGCAAAAAATTTATCACAACATTGGTTAATTATCGTACTGATCAAAGTATGCTAACATAATAAAGTTTCCACAATAAAGCTAACATAGCATCAAGCTGAACTAAGAAAATAACATGCAAAGACAAACATATAACATCTTAAGCAGGAATAAACTACAATTAACATTAACAAAGTTCCATAACACCAGTAAAAAGCAACCCCAATAAGTGCTACAGCAATAACCTAATCTTTAAAAAAAGAGCATAACTCTGGCTGCATTATATTGAAATCTTACCCACTAACACAGTGACATTTAACTAAGAATTTCTCACCAAAACATTAAGTTAGTATCTTGAACTGGCAGAGAGCCATAAGCATAACAAAGTTTCCACACATTAATAAAAAGAAGCTAACATTATCAACTGAACTATGAAAATAATGCACAAAGACAAACCAGCACATCTTTAAGCCGTACGAATAAACATTCAACATTAACAAAGTTCCATGCTGCACCAGTAAACAGCACATGGTATGCAAACGTAACTTCATTCTTTACTTTCACCATAACTCTAAATTAACGTTAATCTTATAACACAATGGTAACATTTAACTGAAATTTCTCACAACATTGGTTAATTTCATAGAGCTGCAGCGAAGTATGCTAACGTAACAAAGGTTTCACATCAATAAAAGCTAACATGGCGTAACATGATCTGAAAAAATAATGGACAAAACCATTAACTTATAGTGACAACTGTTAACATTAACAAAGTTCCATACTCAAAACCCGTAAAGCTTCGATGCTTTCGATAATATTGAAGAATTCTTCAACTGATATGATTAAGGTATGCCTCAATTGGAACACTGCAGATATTATGTTGCTCTTGCCATTCGTTTTGAAAAATGTAATGATACACCCATTACCGCCTTACCAACCCCATGGTGAAAGACCGCTTCGCTGACACCCGAACGAGGAGGTCATCATATCGAAAGCTGCAGCCGAAAAGGCTCTTACCCTGGCGAGAATTTGTGGCGTAACATAAACAGCCCATAGGTAATGAGATTCTTTCTTTCAACCAATCAGAAGAAAGTAAACAAGAATACAACGTACGAATGAACCATATCAGTTCAAAAGGGTATATATTCTCGAGGTTGTTCGAGCTGTTGTTGTTGTTGTTGTTGTTGCTGTGGCTGTTGTTGTTATTGTTGTTGTTGCTGTAGAGGTAAGGTTCCTGTGTTATATTTCAACTTCTCATTTATCACAACATTGATTAATTATCATACGATCTAGAAACGAATAACCTTTCTAACAATAAGGTTTCCACATCAATAAAGCTACTTATGATGTAACTTGTGAACTATGAAAATAATGTACAACGACAAACCTGACACACCTTAAGCCCGAATAAACTGTTATCATTAACAAAGTACCATACTTGCCAATAGTAAGTAACTAACATTACATGCAAAACGTAACCTAGTCACACGTTTTTTCAAGCATGTTTCTAACATATCAATACTAATTTTTATTTTTAAGCTTATCTCTTTTTAGACTACACCCCCCCTTTCAGAAAATTTCAACATGAAACATGAAAATGATTTTATGCTTTAACCATTTACATAAAGTGTTGCAATACTTATTATATTTATTAAACAAACTGGTAAATCTGGCAACTGCGCATCATACAGAGGTGGTGATTTGACAGCAATGTATAGACTTAGGAGCTGAGTTATATATAAAATCAATTGAGCTACTCGATAATTGTATTCTTAATCATAGCAAAAATTCAAGAGCAAACCTATCATTATTCATAAAAAACTTAACTAAAATACGTTTCTAACACATCTTCGGCATCAGTTAACACGGTAATATCTTACAAAAAACTCATCATTTCTCTAACAAATCAATGTTATTATACAGACCAACGAGTAACTGTAAACATAACAAAGTTTTTAACCAAACACAACACAAAAAAATAAGTTCTTTATACACCATGAATTTATGCTAACGTAACAACGTTTTTGCATTAATAAAGCTAACAACATAACCTGAACTAAGAATGTAATTTTACAACAACAAACCTAACACACCATACGTACTAAACAAACTACTAACATTAACAAACTTCCGCACTTAACAGCAGTAAGAAATTACCCTAACCTCGTACAAAGCGTAACCTATTCACACTTTCGCAAGCATATCTCTAACATATCAATGTTAATTTTATTAACATCGTAATATTAACTTTATAAAGAAGAGGACTTTTATAAACCTATACAAATAATGCTAGATAAAGGGCTATAAATGCTAACTTGTAACAAATGTTTTACAACTTCGCTAATATTTAACAAAAGATTCATCTGTCGTCTAAATATCATAATCCCCTGCGAATAATTTTCAAACATAACAAAGTTTTACCAAACATAAAAAAAAATAACAAAATTTTTTCTAACATAACATAAAAATAAGTTCTTTGAATAAAATATCTAGTAAACCGTAATAGTTTACTGATTTTTAAAACAGTAAATCGATAAATCAGTAAATCAAACACCCCAGCCCTGCCCCCTACCCAGCCACCCGCCTGATCTGTTGAACTATTGATTCAAGTCATATCGAGTATCAGTTTGGATAAACATAACATAAAAATAAGTTTCTTACTTTATATACTGACCTACGAATATATGCTTAACCAACAAAGTTTTAACATCAATAAAGCTAACATATCATAACCGCAACTAAGAATATAATGTACAAATG
>JABUQX010127780.1:10000-25186 GCA_015478945.1 Trachelipus rathkii | reverse complement strand
ACTGTTTCTCTATTAACAGACTATGGATTGAATGAAATTTGCAAAACAAAAACCTTTTAACGTGCATAACTGCATAAATTAATTGCCAAAAATAAAAACCTTTATATACTTGTAAATAACAAAGAATTAAATTTTTGCAAACATAAACCTTTTAACGTGCATAAGAAAAAGCATGAAAGTTTAAAAGTTTACAAACATTAACCTTTTAACATGCAGAAGAAAAAGCGAATTGAAAAAGTTTTATACATGCGAAAACACTGGTTGGAGAGATTTGGCTCGTATTTTCAAGCTAAGCAGAGTAAGTATTTGTATAAGTATTTTTATGTTATTCCCCGTAAATTAGAAAATAGCACAAACTTCAGGCATCAATTCATTGGCGTAAGCATAGTATAAACTTAGTAAAACATATAGGTATTTCTTTTTCTTGTAAATTAAGTAAAGGTTGTTAGTAGTTCTTTCAATTAAATCTTATCAACAGCATATGTTAGTGGGTTATGTAATAAGCCACATAACTTATCTTAAATGAGATCTAACAGGTTCCACTGTTAGAAAGTGAAGGATTTCTTAGTATTTGATTATTAGAATGTTGAATTTTATTTCTTATTTTCAGGTCAAGCAAAGAGAAGAACAGTTATAATGATCAGATGAGAATTTTCTCTTCACAGCAATTCAGGCAACAATTCAGGAGCAATGCAAGCCCAAAGTAAGAATATGAGAATAATTTTGCCCGATAATTAATGCGGTTGAAATGAGAGCTAAAACAGAGAATTAACGTTTATGGGAGTTAAGTTCCTTTATCATTTTAAAATTAAATTAAAGTAAATTAGAATTAAATTTAAATATTATTAATCTCATTTCAATTCAAGTAATTTTACTTCATCATGATTCTTATATATTAAAACTTTAAGTTATTGAAAGTACATATATTTTCTATTCTTACCCCTTATAGTTTGGTAACGTATTTCGGGGTTTCTTTTTGGCTCTCAATCAATTTGCACCGTAAGCAGCAATAGTCGTGAATGTGAGTTCTTTCCTGTACAACAATTACATAATACATTTTTAGACTCCTTTGATATCAGAAATCATTGTAAAATTTTTTCTAGTTAAATGAATTGTTAATAATTTAGACAGTACATAATAGTATTTTGACACTAACCTTTTTCCCTTTTTGTGAAGGTATGATCAAGATTATTTAATTGACGTTCAGTCACAGTTCAATAGCTTCATATGGCATATAAGAAAGAAACACAAAAAATTGTTTATCCAGCTGATGCGAATAATAAATGGATATCATATCAAAATATAAATAATTAATTAAAAAGAACCTAAATAAAATCATATTTCAAATCTCTATTAAAAGAAAACATATAAAAATATTTTGTTTATTGTTAATCATAAGTTTTCCAGAGTTTGGGTACATATATTGTGAAAACAATAATATAATAATACCAATATGTTATTGTGGGGCTCAGCCTACTTAGAAAAAAAAAGAAACAGCCTTTCTTTAAAAAATGAATAATAACCGACCCACAATAACATTTACCCTTTTACCATCATCTGTACAATCATTGAATCCACAACAAAATTTCATTCAGATATTTCTTTGAAATTATCTTCCTTATTTCTTTTACCTTAATTCTAGAAAGTTTCTTATATATAAATAGGAAAAAGGTAATCACCATTACATATATATATATTATATATTATAATATATAATAATATATATATATATAATATATATATATATAATATATATATATAATTATTATATGTGTAATATATATTTATATATTATTTATATATATACCGTTGACTCTGGCTGCGAGACCAGAAAGAAAATTCGCCCGTTTTTTTTTATTTTTGGTGGGAAGGATAACGTTCAGAATTTTAAGATTCCTATTAAAGATAACGGATGATTGTCACATTGAATGTTTCCTTAATTATTTAGAATTAATGAAAATTTAATTAAAATTTCTCGAAATGAATATTTTTAAAAATTTTAAAAAAATTTATAATTCTCAAAAACTTTCGATACGGGGAAGGGGAAAATACCGGTCAGTGTCGGGAGAGAAAAAGCCGGTCAATTAAAAATATTATTTCTTTTGTGCTTGTCCAAAACTAATTATTTAATTATAATTATTTAAATTGTGTTAAATAGAAATTAATAATATTATAAAATTATTTTGGATTGAAAAACACAAGTTTCTAAGTTATATTTTATTAACATTTGCAAAGGGTATGATTTTTTTACAAAAAATTGTTGAAAAATTTTTTTTTCATTTTTTTATGCTAAATAAGCATTGAAAAAAAATGAATTATTGACAATTAATTTTTAATAATTTCTAATAATAATAATAATATTTTCAACATTATAAAAAAGATAAATGCAATATATATTAAGAGTAAGCCTATGATTGCACATTTAAAGTCAAAACTTTTTAGCACGAAATATTTGTTCACATATTATTAATTTTAAATTATTGGACAAATCAATTTTTTAATACTATTAATAGTAATAAAACTAATTAATAATTGCACTTTTTTAAACAAAATAGGCTTTTTTTTTTTTTTTTTTATATCGAGGATACGCACATTTCACGTGAACTTTTTTTCATCCTACACTAGATAGAAAGAAATTGTGTATAGAAAACATTTTAAACAACTTCCGGAGAGTGTACGGGGAAAATTGCTTTACCAAGCCATTATGGAAAAATAAACAAAAAAAAGAAAAATTTTTAAAAAGTTTTATACTGACGGCTTTTCCGCGCGCAGGAAAAGTTATCCTCATTTCCGAATTTTGAAAAAAAAAAACTTATAACTTTTAAAAATAAGCTTATATTTTTAAATTGTTTAAATGTAACTTATTGAAAAAAAAATGGACTTCCCAATATGCATCTAACTCAAATTTCTCGGATATCTTAATTCTACGAGATTTACGAGCGTTTAGGAATTTTTGCAAAAAAAAAAAAAAAATTTTTCCAACTTTGAAATTTTTTTTTCGTCTAGTAGGTGTAATTTGTTTAGTGATAAATTTTATATATATGTTTAAAATATAATCTATTTGCTACTTAAAAACCTTTCTCTTAATGTTGAAAAAATTTTTAATTTTAAAAAATATTAACAATTTATTAAACTGACCGGGTTTTCCCCTCCGTGACCGGCTTTCCCCCATTTTACAGGGTATATAGTATATATATATATATATATATATCATATATAATATATTATATATTATATTATATTATATATATATTATATATATATATAATATATACGTATATATTATATATATATATATATATGAATATATATATAATAATATATATATATATATATTAATATATATTATTATTATATTATATATATGCTATACAACAACAAGTGGAAATCAGAGTAGTGTTTAAGGAGCACTTTGTAGGAATGATGCAAGCATTAGAAACCCTTTTCCATTGAAGAGGTACCGCCAGCAAAGAAAAAGCGCTTTTCAGTGCATTCAGCGGCATGTAAGTCCATCATTCATCCATGGCTAATGAATAGTTGGTGAAATTTCTGCGATGTTAAGATGCCAGGTATTTGTAAATGCTCTCCAATTCAAGAAATTGGATTCTCAAGACCCCCATCACATTTCAGGAAACATTGTGGGAAAATGGTTAGCTGTTAAAGTGTTTAGATCGTTTCTTACTGGTAACAACTGTGAATAAAAAAGTGAATGTGTTCGTTAGAATAAAATGGATAATTTACAAATATAAACATCAATATGGAAGAGTATGTGCTTATTAAGAATCACACGATAAAACAATCATAATAATAAACAAGAAGACTATGATGCATTTTTAATATAAAGCGATGTTGCCAGAATATTCTTTCTACTGGCAAAGTAGCCAAAACAAAATCCCTTAAAATACATAAAAATATAATTTTTCATAGAATAAAACCAAATTTCTTCAACACTCTTCCCTTATTGTTTATTCGCAACGATTGGTTTAGTTCCATTTCCAAATTTTTACATTCAAACATCATTAATCTTGGTTGATGTAGAGGCTTTGTGAGTTCATCTGCAAGTTGATCTCACTTGCTAATTCTTGAGTACTCTATTTCATTCATTTGAAAACCTTTTTCTCTAATGAAAGAAATGGCGACTTTTATTATGCTGGTTCTTTTTGGGAAAATTTCGGATTTCTTACTGATGTTTAATAGCTGCTTCATTTGTCAATCCTCCAAGAGTAGGTCTTGAAGACTTCTGTTAATTTCTGTCCAATAGGTTTGATGAAGTCACACAATTTCCTTTGTTGCTTCACTTGCTGCCATAATTTCAGCTTCTGTTTTTGTTGAAATAGCAACTGAACTTTGCTTTGACTACTCCATGAAATTGCGTCCTCCAGTATAATACCCAACACCAATCCCAGGTTGTTGAATGCACCGTTATCTTCCTTAAAAGCCCCCCAGCACATGATCTGCATTCACTGTACCCTTCCCAGATGATCTGGTCAGAATCACATGTATAAATTAATACCTTTCTCTTGGTGCTGTACCCTTCAAAGGTAATCTGAAACCCTCTTTAACTTTTGTAAATCTTTCGTATTGATGGATCTTTCTACACTTCTGGCATGGTAATTAACAGCAAATGCAATATTTGGTCTTGTTGCTGTGTTGCTAGATATAGAAGAGCTCCTATTGCTGATCTGTAAGGGAAAACTCTCCCTGGCTGGCTTAATTGTCATGTGTAACATTATCCTTTTTTAAAATAAGTGTTGCACCACCATTGCAATTTTCCCATACCAAATTCCTTAGTATTTCTTTTAGATTATAGCATGGACTGACTAATTTTTTTTCTCTATTGACCATCATGATCTTATTACTTTCAATTTCAATTCCTAAAAAAATATGTTGCCTGGTTTATATGTTATTTTGAATTCCTTTTTAATTCTTTTAATAAAAATTTCTGCAATTCTGCTTGACTTGTTGATTGCAATTAGTTCATCATCAACATATAATGCTAAGTATGATTTTAATGTCCTTCTGATTTCTAATCAAAACCCAATTTGTCTTATGTCAACATACTTTAACCCAAAATTTAAGTTTTAAATAGAAAAGTTTCCAAGTCTTCATTTCCAGCATCTTGCGTGCTTGCTCTTAAGCCCATACAAACTGGTTTTTTTTAATTTGCCCATACTTTGTCTGTCCCATCTTCAAAAACTTTTGTATGTATATATATTTTCTTTTGATAAAATCCCATATAAAGGATGCCTGTTAGAAACATCAAATTTGTATTCATGGACATGAATTTTCTTTTTACGTTGCTACAACTTATATTTAAAGGTCCTTAACAGTACTTCCTTATTTGCTACTGACCTGAATGTTTTACTCATAGTCAATTCCTTATGCTGACTATACCCTTTTGCAACTTAATCTTGCTTTTTATATTTGTCAACTGTACCATCTGAATTCATTTTAATTTTATAAATCCATTTTGTTTTCAATTGGTGTCTTCCTGGTGGAATTCAACCCGTTACAAAAATTGATTTACACAAAATTCCATCATTTTCAATTTTTTTTTCATTGAATTAAATCATGTTTCTTTGCAAGCTTACTTCCGCATAAAACCTCTTTATAATTTTCATGGTTTCTTCATATCTTCTAATAATAGATAAGTTACTATAGCATCAAACCTTGATGCTTTTTTAATTGCCCTGGATTTGTCTCTTAATTTGTTTGTGCTACATTCTATTTTGTTCTTTCTTTTTTACTGATCTAATTCTATTTCTGTATCAGATTCTATTTCTGTATCAAGCGCGCGCATTCTAGTTCTATATTCAGGATTTCTGTTTTCTGTATCAGATTTTCTGTTTCAGTATGTGCATGAGGGTTTAACCTAATTATAGATGTCTGTTCATTAAGTTTCTGTATTTTCCTATATGGATTCTATCTGATATCTGATATTGGAAAGGTTTTTCTTTTTAACCTACTACATGCTCTCCCCCTCAAACCACATAATTTATTTGCTTGATCATATATTCTGTAGCTTTCATCTTCATCATAACCAATTAACACACATGATTTTTTTATCACAGATTCTAACTTTTCTTCTTTTTTCTTGATTAAATAAACCCACTGCATGCTGTTTCGATTACATGTAGATGCTTGATTCTGGCTTCTATCATTACCAGATTTTTCAAAAAAGCCATTTTTCCATCAATGTTGGATTTTTTCCAGTTCTATTATTATATATGCTGCTGTGTTTAATAATGACTAGAAACTTTTTTTTTAAGGGGGAAATTTTTACTTTTGAAATTAGTTAGCTGGCTGCTCAACTAGCGTTCTATTTTCTTTTCCCCTCTATTTTTTGTTGTTGGAAGTAATACAGAGCCGGTTCATAACCTTTGTCTTTACTCCATTATTTATGTAAAAGTCTTTTTACTAACTTAATTATTTAAATTCTAAGCCATTATACACTTAAATTATATCTCCTGACTGGATGTTCTTGTACTTTTGCTTCTTCAAGTACTTGCTCCAATTTTTCTACAACTTCTGATTTTCTTTAATAAAAATATACAAATCTCATTTTTTGAGAAAGAAATCATCTTTTAAACATACAAAATATTTATAACCTGAGTTTGGATAATACTTGAAATGGTTCACAAACATCTGCAAATAGGCCAATTTCTCCCCTGCCTTCAGTACCTATTTTCTGAATATATCCCCTTTAATAAAGATTGCATTTTTTCCATTTATATATCCTATACAATTTCTGTTTTCAAGGTGAGTTTTCAATATTTAGTTCTCTTTTAATCAGATTTCTTATGTGTCTTTTATCCTGATGTCCCATTCTTTCATGATGATATAACTGTAATAGATCTTTTTCTTCAAGTGCATTTATATCTGGTGGTATATGGGAGATCATAGCTTTCATTACAACTTTGAATAGCCCCCTCCTTTAGTTTACGATAGCCATTAAAAATAGGCTTTTTTGTCTACCAAAAAACTACATATACTTGGTTCAGATATAAAAATTTACTGGTTGGATTGCTTATCATGAAGCTGCCAATACTGAAAATAAATTTTCTTAATATCAGGAAACATACCAAACATCATTCAAAAAAAAATAATTTGAATATTTTTACAATCTACAACTGATTCTACTTCAATTGTTCCATATCCTAATACATTTGCTTCCTGACTTATTTCTGATTTTACCCTTGGACTGAAATGCGCGAATTCATTTATAAAGTTTTACAATACTTCTCATTGTTATGTGTTTTGTAGCACCATTTATTCAAAAATACCTAAATTTTCTCCCATCATTTTTCTTCGCGGAAATAAAAAACTTGTCAATATACTGCTAACCATAAAAGGTTATTAACTTCTGTTTTAAAACTTTTGAATTTTCTTTATTTCAAAAATTTGTATTTTCTTTTGGCTTTATTTATTTTTTTCTTTCTGGTTCTACCATCTGCAAATCCATTTTCTGCCAATTTGAATTCCAGTGACCTTTTTAAATGCCCAGTCAGCCAAGTAATTGCAAGGAAAATTTCTTCATTTTATCTTTTTTTTTCTATTTCTCTGTAGTTTCCTTTTATTGTTTACGCTTTTTTGATTTTCTGACTTAACCTTTGATGCTATCTTATTGCTTCTGTGCAAAGCCAAATTACCAGATTATGATGCTTTTCTTTTCTTTTCTATATTCTTTTAAACCCATGAGCCATGTAGTTTGGAAAATTGAATAATCCTTCGGCAATATTTCAAAAATCTTACATATGAGATATCTTCTGGCAATTGTACCTTTCATTCTTTCTCTTGAATATTTTTGACAATTTCTTCCTGAAGATTACCCCAGAGCTGTCTTATTGAAGATAGAATTTCCAGCCATGTTTAATTTCTCATTCCATTTGTAAGAAAAAAGCTGTGAACAAACATCGTAAACAAAACATCGTAAAACTTTTTTTCTTTTCAACTCCTTGCAAAAAAGATTATGAAAGCTCCTTCCACACTTCAATTCTGGCTTTCAAAGATTCCTTATTTGATTCTTAAATGCTTTGGCTTAAGGTTGTGAAACCAACAAAAAACATTACATCTGATGAGTTTTGTTGAAGCTAATTTCTTTTTGTTGACTGGTATGCATTTTTCTCTAAACTGTTTGCTGCAGAACTTAGGTCTTGTAATTTTCCTTCCTAATTTACCATTGATTGGCTTCTATTGCATCTGTCTGGATTGATTACCAACTGTGACTTATTTGCATAAGATTATTTTCCCAATCTTCCCATGTTTGTTCTAACTTGAAATGTGGATCAATTTTCTGCATTGACAAATCCATATTTAACTATAAAATTGGGCTTCTTAATTTTCTATTTTAGAGATTATCTAGGCCTATTTCCTTAGTGTTTATGTATTGGGGTTTAATCTAGGACCTATTTCTCTAATTTCTATTTATAGGGGTGGTTATCTAGGACTATTTTCTCAATTCTATTATAGGGCTGATCTAGGCCTTACTTCTAATTATATATAAGGACTGGATTGCTAGGTCTGTAAACACTAACTTAATCCTATCGTAGTAATATACCAACATCAGAGAAATATAAGATGGCTGTGTTACAAATTATTCTTTGTAGGGCTCTCAGCGGGATAACCAATAGTACTGGACAAGTAGATCGGCTTACTACTATGGAAATGACAAAAACTTTGGCGGGTGTACCGATAAGGAAAAATAAAAATGAAAAACCACTAGAATAGGTAAAAATGATGAATGATATTTTACTAGAAAACTAATCTTCCCTATAATAATAAGCGCAGTCCTAAAATAAAGCCTTTCTTATTAATTAAGATGCGGTGTGCCTTAATTGAAAGTTTTCTTTTTTATCGCAAGGTTAGATAGTAAGGAGTCACGCCACATTCTGACTGAGACTCTTACTTCGATGAGCATATTCTTGATGATTGCATTTTGGAGCAGGACTTCTTTTTGTGCCAATGGCGTACCTTTTCTCTGGGGAACCTCCACAGGCGTGGCTATTCCTTTCCCTCCTAAGCGACCCACCTCGGTCGCTGCTTCAGGCCCACAAACTAATGAGTCACTAGACATAAAGGGATTTGTCAACAGGTTTAGGTTGAAGAACTACTGCCTGGATCTTCCTGGGCACATTGCGATGTTCACATGACTGTATGCGGTCTCTCGAGAAGTACGCTAGTTTATAAGATAGTTCAAAAATGTTATTCAAAACTACCTAATGCGAAATATCATGGGGCCTTCCCAACACGTTTCAAGTGCAAAAATCTTGATATCTTTAGGAGACGTTTCTCCATTCGGCAGGACCTCTCTCTCTGGCATATCCTGGCCAATTCCAACCTAAATCCGCTTCTTGTCCGTTTTAATTGATAGATCAAAAGTCGACTGCCCAAACTGACGGTAAGGTACATCTCTCATCTTAGCTAAATTGATACGGATGGGTTTGATAGTAACAGACTGTTGAGCGACAGATGTCGATGGTGACAGCGCAGCCCCTGTTTTTGGAACCGTTCATAAGAAGAAATTGTTGGTGACTATTATATACTTAGAGGAACGAAGAACACGAGTCATTTCGGCTATTTTATTGATCTGCCTTATGATCTCTAGATTGGTATATCTACTTAGAGATAATAACAGCGATTTCATGACCTAAATAGAAAATCTAAATTAGACAGTCCATTGACTGAATCGAGCACTCCACCGGCTTAAGGAAAACCTTTATTCTAAAAAATACGCGGCAAAGTTAAAATTTTGTCAAGGTCTGTTATTGTCGGCGATAATTTATTTTTTATTTCTCAGGACATACTACTACCATGCCTCATGTCCTTACTCTTAAGATAATTTTTCAGTGTTTAAGATATGTTCACCGAGATACTACTATGTATATATATTTATAAGTAGGAGCTAGATAGTAGTGTATCCCAACAGCAAACAATACTATCTTATACACCACAGAAAAAAGAGCTAAGCTCAACAGTAAATGGTTTTTTTTTTTCATTCTGTGCGCAACAGTAGAACATATCTACCTGATGCGACCTGCATAGGAATTTGTTTGTCTATCGTGTGTAGATCTAGTTAATGTTTGTGTCCGATTGTAATTTTTTGCACTTCTAAGACCTATCAGTGTGTGTGTGTCCATGTGAAGATTATGAGTAAGCTCTTCTTGCGTTTCGAATATGTTCGGTAAACTGATCACGTTCGGATCGTGATGTTGGTTGCTAATAATATTATAAGTCGAATAGTGCTAAGTGCAAATTCCAGTAAAGTGCTAATTCATTCTGAACCGTGTGTAACACTCAATTTTGATTGTAGGAATATTTTTATTGCGTCTTCTCTCGAATCTTTTATAGATTTATTCATCTAGACCTTTTATGACTTATAATTATAGTGTGTCCGTTTGAGCATCCTCTTGCATTATATGGGGTTTGAGAGTGATTAGTTTTAATTATATCCTTAAATGGAGGGTTTGCCGGTCAATGTACTCAATTTCACGGATATTGTCGTGATCCGTTATTAGACAACCGCTCCTAAGATCATAATGTATAGTTGTCGCATGTGTGCTGGAAAATATCGACACGTGGATACTGAACACTCCACTTCATCCATCTAATCTCAACATTATCTTAATGATCGTATAAAACTATCGTTTTCAATTCCTGATGTATCCTCATATAGACTAGTGTGCAGTGTGATTAGTGCGCCCTGAATCGGATGAACCTGATAATATAGATTACGAGGTCCTTAAAGTGCCATAAATTCACCCGAAGATTTAGTCCAAAATTATAGGACCTTTGAAAGAGAAGAGATTATATGTATAATATGTATATAATATTTAATTTTCCCTTAAGAGATATTTAAGAGTATTTAAGCATAGTCTCTTGACATGATCTATACCTTATACTTATACCTAGTTCCTCCTTCATATCCAGATCTAAAAGCTACTTCACCTACCTTTAGACCCTTCGGGACTTATCACTTGATACCATTCCTGAACTATCCACTTAGACATTTTCAGCTTTAAAGCATAAGGACCTGTCCGGAATCTTAGTGACCCTTAACTTTATATATCGATTCACCTTCTATAGGCCCATCAGATCATCTCTTCTGGCAATTAGACCTCGACTGGAATAAAGATTACATAATTAACTTAAAGAGTACAATACGATCTAGAATATTGATTAGTAACTACATGGGGTGAACTTTCCCGGAGACCCTATAAGCACTAGTACCTGTACTCGAACTTTAAACTGACCTTAATCCGAATGCAGATTTGCATACAATTCAGCCTAAGTTTTCATATACCTGCTTACTTAAGAACCCTCTTAATTAAGAACTACCTTTCACTCACTATTCTCGACTGTGAGAAGGTGAAATCACACATGTAAGAGACAATTATCAACTTTGTATTTATTTAACTAGTCGCCCTCGTACAAAACCCGCTACACTTGATATCGGCTAGTTCAACCGAATAGGTTATTTGTACCCACTGATAAATAAGAGCTACTATGACCTCACCGATCAGCGTATAAGAGTCTGTTTTTTATTTCTCCGTGTTACCCTTCGGAAATTAACCTGATGAATAAATATCTTATTAAAAATATCTCTATACAGAGTCGCCTTATCGGAGATAAATTCGAAGATCAGTTCGTTATCTAGAACTGACATTCTCAACACTATACCTAGGATTAATCTGCTAAAGAGTATACTATTTAATCAAGTCCAGGATTATATGACTCAGACTGGAGTATATACCGTATTTAGACTCTCTAGTAGACGCCCAATGGATATGAAGGCTGATCCCGGGATAACTGAATATAAACTCGAAGGTCTAAAGTTGACACATAATTCCCGAAAAATAATTTGACTTAACAAATTTTATTTGCGCTATTATTAAGTTCGAGCACGTAAAGATTTTAAGAGTGATTAGAACCTGGTCTATGATTGCGAAAACTTATATATAGCATGATAAACATTAAGATAATATCGAATGTACCGAAGTATATATTATTTATAATCTATTAGTCCCCACCTTCTCAAAATAATCAGAAAATCCCAGGTCCAGTAATAAAGAATAAATTTATGTCCTAAGATATATTTTATGAATGAATTTTTTTGTAATTTTGGGGGACTAGCCCTATTTCTACTTACATCAAAACTGTGTTTACATCTCGAACTCCGTAATGGCCTACTAAAGAAAACCTAATACATATTCCGTGGAGGGTGATAATCCAGTGCGTAATAGAAATAAATTTGTCAATACAGTTCCAGGAGATAAATAATAAAATAATATCCAATTTTTCGTCTGAGCTCGAATTAGTCCCAATTACTATCAGACAAAACTTATTTAGCCTCATATATCTCAGAGTATTGGTTAATAAATACGATTTATAATCCGATATTAATAATATATTAATTAATATATATAATATATATATTAAATATTTAATATATATATATATATATAATAATAATATATATAAATATATATAATTATATATATATAATATATTAATAATATATAATCATATTTAACAGTATTATATATATAATTAATTATATATTATTATATAATATATATATAATATTATAATATTATTTATATATATATATTAATTAAGTTTAGATATTGTGTAACACACTTTTAGCGTTTCCCCGTTAAGTTCAATTCAGGCGAAGAGTATTAAGATTCTTTTATATTTTAATTATGTCGAACCCTGAAAAAGTGATTAAGGATATTTCTATGTTTAAATTAACATTCATATAACGCAAACTAAATAATTTTTTTAAATAAAAAATTTAAAATAAATAATAATCATTAACAGTAACCTTACCAGAATAGCCATAAAGTATCACGTAAGAAGACCCAAAATAAACCATACTTAGTGGATATTCCAGAGTCCCGTAATAGGTCAAAAATATTGTCTAGTGAGAACTCTGATAGATAAAGAACTATATATTAAATCTTAGTTGTGTTTTTGTTGGAGCCTAAAATTATAGTTCCTTTTCCATATGAACTTATTAACCTTGAACACCCAGTCATAAAGGGTACCAAGTGTAAAACTAATAACAATATCAGCTACGCTAATCCTGAAGGAAATGCGTATAAAGAAAATTGATTATATATTCAATAATAAAGTGTGGAGATAATAAATAGAATCTTATTTTGTATAAATTTATGATTGGATGTATTCATTTATAATTAAAAGTATTTGGTTTCCTCGGTAAGAGACCTGATCTGTAATACGGTTACCATACGAAAATCGATACCCTAAGTACTAGTACATTCCAGTGGGCGAGAATGTCCGAGTACATCTACTAATGACCTACCTATATCTTCCTAAAATGGTGCCTACCAGAAAAATTTTATTTATTGAATTTTATTTCGGGGGTCATGTATTTATATTGTTTTTCTCAAAAGATATACCTTACCGGTTAAAATGTCGTCTGCGCTAAAAATTAAAGGACAAACTCACCAGAATCTTTAAGATAATTGTTTATCTTTTATTTTTCCAATAAAAATTTTTATTTTATTTTTTGGGGTACTATTTATTTTTTCTCCGAAACTACCGATAGTCGTACCATCGAAAAAACTATATAAACCCATTCGTTGAGAATTCCCAGGGTACCGTATAAGATATGTTCTTAGAGGAGATAAATTGAGCCGAAGATAAAACATAAAGATGTATTAGGGCTTTGTGTTGAGGGTAGATATGAATATTATTATTACTCTACCAGAGAACACACCTATGATATTACCAGGGGTTAGAGACGACTTCAAACTTTTGCAAAATAAACATCTACCGATGTATAAGTATAAGAAACTGAAATTTTTTGTTAAATGGACGACACAGACAATTTTTTGTAATTTTTTTTTTATGGTATTTCTGTTTTTTATTTCCTCCGAATACCTACGATATAGCCTAAATAGTAAAGGACATATACTAATGAAGATTCCGATGGATGCCAGCGTAAAAAAAGAGACAGTTGTTTCCTATAAAAATTGGCTAAAATAATTTTTTTATGTGAATTTTTGGAAGTAATATTATTTTTTTTTATTCTTCCTCTCTTCTCTTAACTTTCCAAACTACGATAAGCGTTAAAAAGAACTTACACTCCTCAGTCGGTCAGTGAACCTACAGAGTGCACGCATAGCTAAGCGACGAAATGTGTATCCTGGAATAAAATTATTGAACAAAACACTTGTATTTTGAGAATGTTTTTCGTATTATATTTATTATATATTTCTCGAAAGGAAACCTATTTATATGCGTGATTAGATATACCAAGGGTAATCAATATGTTATCTTGATTGCCAGTATTCATTAAAAACATACTCTCTTATATGACATCAGTAATGTTACTTAACTCACGGTTTATATTAGATTTCTCTTACTGACATGAGTGTAGTTCCCTGGAATAGGATAAAAACATATATCGTCTTAATAAATAAATAAATTTTATCATCCAAAAGATTTCTATGAATGGGGGAATTTTTTAAATGCATATATTCTAACACCATACCCTGATTCAACTTGAAATAACTTCCAGAAATTAGTTATAAGTGTCCTTCATTAGCCCTCATTATATTGAGGTAGTATATGGCCGGGATTATTGTAAGCGGACTAAGAGCACCTTTCGACTTTCACCAGGCCAATTCCGTTATTATAGTGAGAATATGGTCATCTCGTATTGTTTTTGAGTTTCGAGGTTGTTTCTGATTCATTTACTCCGTTATCGTTGTTTGTTTGTTACTGCCACTAATATAAATCCAAATCTATAGATATGTTATCATTTAGCGAATTAAATCTTCAGGAAGCTGGGCAAATTTTGGGGAGATTGAATTTTTCTTCCTACCCTATGGATTATTTTGTGTAACGATTGGCTGGCCGGAATCGCCGCCCTTGCCAGTAGCGGATCGATGGGATTTTGCGAGCAGGAACCGTCAGCATAAATGATATGAAGGATAAGTGTTGAAAGTGATAAGCTTACTCCAACCTCTAAAACAAATAAATACGGCTCGTTCGCCCGCTCGATATAACTCTGAATCGTTTTCAGGTTCCGCATCCTCGATCTGATTCTAGCATATTATTTATGAATAGATAAATATTTAATTGAATAGTCGCATTTAAGCGGGTGGTGGAATACGCAAAAAGCGGCTGAACGCTTCCAAATGCCACTTTTTAGATGTA
>JABUQX010127779.1:0-12500 GCA_015478945.1 Trachelipus rathkii | reverse complement strand
TCAATGTATCATCAAACCAGCTTCGTAACGGACGAAAAAAATTAGGAGTGTGGGGGTCCCAAACCCCCGCACCCCAAAGTTGTGCGGCCCCTTTGTCAGGGCTATGAAATGGACTAGTAGAGTAAACATTTCAAGATCATCTGTCCAGATTGTTTAAAAGATATGATATTCGAAAGGAAAAGTGGAATAAAAATTTTGTTATTGCAAATTCCAAAAATTAAAAGGCCTGGATAAAAAATATTGTAGCTCCTCTGTTTAAATCTATTATTAAAATATAATAATTTCGAAAATTAAAAAATTCAATTCCTATAAAATAATTTTGGTAGTTTCGTTACCTGGTCAGCAAATTCATTTCCTTCATAAGTCTCTTTCTCTTCTTCACAATATTAAACGACTTATATATACTATATATACACTAAGTATATATATATACGAGGTTTTATTAAAGAAAAAATTTACTTAATAGATTATTACTTATTATCGATATAACATATCAGAGTGCAGACTAACCTCTACATCTAAATCTATACACGTATAATAATATATTCTACTTCATCAAAAAACTAGTCCTTTCATTAACTCTATTGGGTTTTATAATGGAGGAGATCAACTTTTATAGGAACTATAAGTTGTTATTGCAAATTCTATTAAATCTAATTAAAGTAGTGACGTAGGACGAATGAATATGGTATCACAACAGATTGAGATGGCCCAATAGGGAAAATATCATAGAGTATATATATGGTAAGGAAATCTAGTGATTGGAGATTGGCCATCTCCACTGTGCCCTACAATCCAGTCACAATTCACATCTTTATTATAACCTGTTTTGGTTCGAAGTTAGTAACCGCACGCAAGTTAACGAAAATGATGCTGGAACCTCCATCCTGCTCGATAAAAGGAAAGTTCTTCGCGACATGATGAAACATCCTAAGAAGTAGTCAGGACCAAGAAGATGTGCAAGGTTAATTCTAAATATGTATTCACAGTACATTGATCATTATGAAAATATGGCCAAATATTTCCATATTCCAAGATCAACCCACACCATGATAATCGGGTTGTGGCTGATGGTTGTCCCTCCTCAATCCAACGTGGATTGTTATCTGACAATAGCCGATATTGGTGCTGTTCACTCACCATTCAAAATGAAAAAACCTGCTATTCATCACTAAAAAATATGGATGTATTCCATATGTACCGGCGGCATCATTCACAAAATTCCATTCAGCTTATCGGTTCAGTTTCACCATGTAGCCTTGCACAATATGTATACTTTGTACGAATAATTTGTTACCGTCATGAAAAACGATCGCACTATATTGTTATGTATTAACCTTCCTGGCTTTACTCTTCCGACTGATTTTGCAGACATTGCACACATTAGCCAAAACCATAGTGGATATTTCTTCATACAGTTTGCACTTCTTTGGTCCCCCACATCTCAAGACGGTCAGCAAATGAGCCAGTTTTTGGAAGGCTTTTGATGAAAACCCGCCAGGCAGTGTATGGCTCATGGTTTTGTCACCCAGGGGCTGCGGTTAAACATCAACAACTGAGAGAGGTGGCATCCCCTTGATCTACCAAACATAAAACAACGTTCGAACCTCATTCTAACTTAAGATTTCTCAGCCATAATGCAATCTGAAAGCAGAAAATAAATTGTTAATATCAATTTTTTTATTTTTCCGCGGCTAACCTGTGTGTGCAGACTTCCTAAGACCCCTATGATATGATATATATATATTATATATATATATATATATTTATATATATTAATATTATATATATATATAATATTAAATATATATATATATATATTAATAATATATTATATCATTAGTATTGATGTCTGTGATGAGTTTGAGTATGATAAATTGACCTAGAATCCAATTAAGGGTCTTTATAGTATATAATAGTCTTGGCACCTCTAATTAAGAGCCTACCTTTCGGTGAATAAAGCGTGTACTTTTTTATTAATAATAATGATAATAATAATAATAATAATAATAATAATAATAATAATAATAATAATAATAATAATAATAATAATAATAATAATAATAATAATAATAATAATAATAATAATAATAAAATAATAGAGTATTAAAAGGTATTCTAAAACACTTCCTATACTAACCCTTGCTACTGACTGTACTAGTACAACTATTAGCTTATTGGCTACTGCTACTATTGCCTTCTATAGCTACCTTCTATCTACTAAAATATTAATCCACTACTAAAACATCTATTATTAGGTTTACTACTTCTACTACTAACTACTACACGATCTACTACTACTATACGATCTTCTTAAAGCTACAACTACTAATTTCGTTACTATTTCTAATGCATTTTGTGATATGTTAAATGTTATTATATACTACTGTTACTGTTATCGATAGACTGCCTTCTGTTTTTTTTCTTTCCCCCCCACTAACCAACTGCACATTTGGTTTCCAATTACCTACTGGTACTATTGCTCTCTACTATCCTCGCAGTATCTGTCTTTACTACCTGCTGTTCCATTATTGCCTACTATACTAGTGTCATCATACTAAAACTACTGATACTATTGTCTCCTCTACCAATTGACACTATTGTCCCAACTACCTACTGGTACAATTGTATGTACTACCTACTGTTACTATTGCCATTACCACCTACTGGTACTTTTGTCCCTACTACCTACTGATACTATTGTCCCTGCTATTTAAAATGCTATAGGTTCGGCCAGCGTCACACCCACTGCCAATTATAATGAAATTACCTTAACAAAATTACTACTTTTTCTACTCTACTCTGATTACTACTATAACTACTGAGGGACACAGAGTATCGTTTGCAGGAGAGTAGTTCTTTTTATTAAAGTTCGCACCTCTCGGGAAATGCTCCATTATTGGAGCGGAACTACTCTAGGTAATTGCTACCTAGGATCCCGAACAGGGATCGAACCCATGCCCTTTCCTTTGAGACTCTGTCGTTCCAGCGATTGCGCCACAGTATTTTGTGTGGGGTAAGAAGTAGGGTTGACAGGAGCACCGCAACCCTCTCGCACCGCGCACATCCCTCCACAAACCCCAAAAAGGAGAATAACCCCAAGGGGGTCAACTCTGCATTCCAGACCGCACCGTGTCCGAAGCCCACCCGTCTCCAGGTGAGGTCTTCTCGCCCACTTTAATTGCACCGGCACTTATGAGCCAGCCCCGCCCCACCCAAACTGAATGTGACAGATTTCTTTGCTTTTATTTAATGGAATTGTACGATGTTATGCTTGTTAGTATTTCTGGTTTTTGTTTATTTATATTGTTTTTGCCTGTTAGAGTGTTAGGGGCGCGGCCATGGGCGCAAGAAGCAAGATAGCTGAGGCCAAAAATTACAGGCCCTCTCCACCGACAACATTGCCAACGATATATTATGTTTTTGCACTGTGGTTAATCTGGGTCATAGTCTTCTTGCTCTTGCTTCTGAATTGTTCCAAACATCGGCCGTTAAAGTGTTATAAAAACGAAGCACCGGTTCAGTTGGAGTGTAAAGTAAACCACATCGGAATATTTAATTCTTTGCGACATAATAACTCGATTTTTTTTTCTAAAGCGTCAATCAGTTTTTGTTGCTTCTAAACTAATTAGAGTCGATGCTGTGATTTTATAAATATCGGTTTGCCGAGGTTCTGCCCTTTACTTATTACCTATATACTATATATATATAATATATATAATATATATATATTATACTAATATATATATATATTATTATATATATAATATATATATAATATATATGATTATATATATATATATATATAATATATATATAATATCATATATTATATAATATATATCTAATAAATATATATATATATAATATATATAGTATATAAACATATATATATATATATATATATATTAATATATATATAATAATATATCATTATATACTATATATATATAATATATATAAAATATATATATATTTAATATATTATATAATAAATACTATAATATATATAATAAATAGATATATATAATTATAAGAGTTATAAGATATTATATTATATTATATAGGTCTATAGGGGTTTATTCGAACGTTAAAAACAATCAGTATATGAAATGTTGGTATTCCTTATATATTTTTTTACATTATTTTATCAAATATTTAAAAAAAGATTGTTTTTTTAACATTTTGGGCTTTAATATGATTTCGATTTGGAAACATTTTTATCTTATTTATTCTTCTTCATATCTCTATTGACGAGTATATAGAATCAACTTAGAGAAATAAAACATGGAGTAATTGAATATAATTTGAGTTGGTTTGATAAACATATAGTATAACGGAAATTGATGGAGTGAAATTTTTCCAAAAAAATTTTTAAATTAAATTTCCAGAAAATTTAATTTAGTTACAGAGTAAAGAGAATGATTGGTTCCTTTTTAAAATGAAAATTAAACACGGTGTGGAACTACAGGAACTATGTTGAAATCGTATTCATGTGAATTTGGTGTTGGAGAGGAAGGAAAAATGAAGGAAAACAATTATATTCATGCTTATTTAATTTTTAAACGATATTTCACAATTTAATGGTTTAAATTAACATATTCAGGTTCTTTCCCGTTTAAAGCGCCCCACATCGAGTATATCGATTATTCTATTAAATTTATCGATGTTTTTAACCACTACAACATTTTGGGAATCAGCGTATAAAGCTCGGATTACCTTTAGCGTAAAAAAAACAAGATTAAAAAAAAAATATAAATACCATAATTTTAAAGTCGTTTTATGATTTAAAATAACAACACCCTAAGACTAGACCGCAATATCAGGTCGGTCTCCGCCATCTAGGGAGACGGGGGGACTTCTGCCCCTCTCTGTCCTCCCTGGGCCGGCCCGTAAAAATTGAAGTTCAAGGAACCATTTATAATTACGGGGCTCGAGCCGTGGGGACAGAGGGGCACTCGTCCCCGCCCGTCGGTTCCACCTAAGGCCGCAAACCCCGACTCCTGATAATCTATTGTCTACTTAGAGGTTCTATTTTAAATCCTAAGACGCTTTACAAAGGCTGTATTTTTTACACTATGGTAATAAGCTTTATTACGCTGATTCCAAATATGTAAGTGCTAAAAAAATCGTAGTTTAATAAAATAATCGAAATATCGTTGTGGGGGCTTTAACGGAAAAGAACCACAAATCTATATTATGTTGTGAAAAACCCAATTATCTCATCTGCAGATATCATATATAATAGATATTATATTTCTTAAAGGGTGATCTGTATATATATTAAGTATATAATTATATATTATATAATAGTGAGATATATTATATAGATATATAAAAATGAACATTTAAAAAACTGAAACCATAAATTTCGTTTATTTATTCTTCAAACGGACTATTCTTTGATCTTACTTGTTTAAAAATAAAGTTCTCTTCGCAACTTTTCAGACGTTTTTATTTTTAGTTCCCGGGATATAACCCACTGAGGTCCTATATATATTATTCATATATATATAATAATAATATATATATTTATATATATAGATTTAATATAATATAGTATTAATATATATATACGTATATATATAATATATATATTATCATATATAATATATATATATAATATTATATATATATATCATATATATATATTATATATATATATTATTATATTTAATATATATTACGAAAGAAAATCTTCGCCATAACTCTAGCATAGGTTTCCTGTTAATTAATTTACTGAAGGAGACTATGGCCCATTTATTGAATCAACTTGAAAAGAGTCGTTCTTGACTTTCCAGTAAAGTGCAGCTCAGATAAGATCCCTCCACTGCATAGTATGATGAGGGATCTTTAAAAAATTGCGTGTTTTAAAACCCCTTTCCTTATCGGGATTACTACGAAAACGAGTTTTCAAGCGAAAAACGTCATCATCATTTCAATGACGATCAGAGACCAATAAACTAACTGTTCACAACAGTAAATAACTGAACAAAAAAAAATATATATATATTTAATTTTATGGATGTAAATGTATATATAAATTTACATAAGAAAATATTAAAAAAAAAAAAAAAAATCAATGAATAAATCTAAAACTGGTTGAAAGATGCTATGCGACTTGCAACGCTGCTTTTTAAATTTTCCTTATTTCCAGTTCTTAGAGGGAGGTGGAGGAGAAATGCACCGAAATTATGAATAAATTATAAAAAATCATCTGTTGCTACACTAAATAGACCCTGTCCAAACATCTGCACGCTGCTATTTCTCTGGTGTGAGCCTATTATGTGGTTTTTGGTATTTTCTTACACGAAAGTATATATTTGACAAAATTCACTTTACATAATAAATGCCGAACAGTGAAATAAAATTAAAAATAATAGTAATAAAATTGTACAACAAAAAAAACAAGATGGCTCCGGTCGAAAAACCAAAATCTTACAGAGTTCAAGGTTGGTTCAGAGCTACCTTGGCTAAGGAAGAGATTTCGCAAGTATTTCGACGCAAAGGTTCTTACATAAAAAAAAATCTCAAGGATCGTTTATAAATTCGAATTTACGTTAAGGAAGGAATCTGAAGGGAACTTGATGAAAGGAGGAAAAGGCTGTATATAAATACGGCCCCTAATCTCTTTTGCGTGCTGATGATTAAAATCAAACTCTTCTATAGTCTAACTTTGGATACATATTATTTTTAATATGTCAGTAGTTATGGGGTTACGTCTTAGAAGCAACGAATATAAAATATCCAAGAATGATCTTGAACAATTCATTGTAAGCTCAAAATGAAAGTTCCATTTTAATCTATTTTTACTAAAGTTAAAACGCATATTTTGTAAATTATTTCTGAAACTTCCTACATTAATTTAAAAGTGAATAAAAACTTGTTTGAAAATTAAGCGTTTCAACTCAGTTTCTTCTTGCTTGAATGAGAGTTTGGAGTTAAAAATGAACTATTTATTATAGTGAAGAGGATTACAATGAAATTAGTTACAATTTTAGACATATCGAGCTACACATATTAGACATGCTAAGATTAACGTTGCCTGCTAACTCTTAAAATGAGTTTGTCTAAAAATATTTCTTTCTAAAACATCAAAAATATAAAAAATAAAATATTAATGTTATATTTATATATATATATATATATATATATATATATATATATATATATATATATATATATATATATATATATATATATATATATATATATATATATATATATATATATATATATATATATATAATATATATATATATATATATATATATATATATATATATATATATATATATATATATATATATATATATAAATATAAATATATATATATATATATATATATATATATATATATATATATATATATATATATATATATATATATATATGAAAGTTCCATTTTAATCTATTTTTACTAAAGTTAAAACATATTTTTAAAATAATTTCTGAACCTTCATACATCAATTTAAAAGTGTATAAAAAATTGTTTGAAAATTAAGCATTTCAACTCTATCTTCTTGCTTGAATGGAGTTTTGAGTTAAAATGAACTATTTATTATAGTGAGGATTACAATGAAATTAGTTACAATTTTAGACATATCAGGCTACACATTGAACATAGTTGCTTGCCGCAACTCTTAAAATGAGTTTGTCTAAAAATATTTCTTTCTAAAACATCAAAACCAGACAAAACCCATAATCCTTCCAGTTAGACGTGCTATATATATATATATATATATATATATATATATATATATATATATATATATATATATATATATATATATATATATATATATATATATATATATATATATATATATATATATATATATATATATATATATATATATATATATATATATATATATATATATATATATATATATATATATATATATATATATATATATATATATATATATATATATATATATATATATATGTATATATATATATATATTAGGGATGTACCGATACCAAAAGGCCGATACCGATGATACCGATATATTTTTTTTGGGTGTGATCTCAGTACCAAATACCATTCTCATTAAATACTTAAATTAATATAATAAATACACAGTAATAAGATAGAACATTTGTGCACTGTAGGCAACTTAAGATTGCATTCCCTGTACAAACACTACTTAGTCATTTATATTTCATATTTGGTTGTACTGTATATTTATTTTATAAATTAATGTACCTTTAAGGAATAATAATTGCAAATATAGTATTATTAACTTTTTTATGTTTGTGTTTATTTAAAATATATTCCATTTCCATTTTAAAGAAAAAAGTATTAACAATCTGTACCTATGAACTGTTATCCTTCATATGATGACAATTTACAAGATTTTTAACTATTTATAATATAAAGAATAAAAATAATGAAAGAAGAGACCTCAATTAATGAGCTGAAAATAAAAAAATGCTATTACTCAAACATGACATAATAAAATACTCTTTTAAGATAATATCTTTCAATACTCAAATTCAAAAATTCACAAATTGTGATGCAAAACATTAGCTTTCACTAGTATCTGGCGAGAGACTGTTCCTTTATGGGTGTTTACATTCCTACCTAACCTACACTATAAATACGTTCTCTCGACTGATGAAGGAGGTGCTGATAATTATTTGCCTGCAAGCACTGATAATAATAGAAAACCTTGGCCCATTTCATGCCACCGCATGAAGGATTACTTCTACAGGCATCTCATGTTTTCGTAGAGACTCATCTCCTCTTTCACAGACTGTAAATTTGAATTATCTTTGCTCCTTAATGACTGTCTCTTCAGTTTTACGATGAGGTTTCCTGGTGTGATTCCTTTGAAGGTGAATGCAATTTCGGTCATGAACTTATCAAAGTCTTAACATATCCAAATTCTCATCTTCAGTAGGTTTATTGCT
The DNA here is from genome assembly GCA_015478945.1 of Trachelipus rathkii. NCBI lineage: Eukaryota > Metazoa > Arthropoda > Malacostraca > Isopoda > Trachelipodidae > Trachelipus > Trachelipus rathkii. The sequence goes on along the minus strand of JABUQX010127779.1, from coordinate 3,581 downwards.
GAGCTACATCGTCACTATCAGTGCTGTTGCCAGGGTTGCGAGATGGCCTTCGCCTATGTCTCTTTTTTTTTTTTTTTTTTTTTTTTGTCAAGCAAGCAAGCTCCTCGGTTATTCTATTTTAATGCATTCTAGAAGTGGTTTACCGTGAGATGCCTTTCTTGTGGGGTTTCAGCTAGCTTAAGAAATTCCTTATTAGAACCTTTGTTTATTTATTTTTTTTAGGTTTTCTGAAATTGCCCAAAGAACCCTATTCAAGGAGTGGGTGTTGAACACCTCAAAAATCCATCTAACAAATTACGCAGATGAGCACAGACACAGGCTTTAAAGTGAGGGGAAATTAAATTGAGTAAGAAACACAGATGATGGAAGAGAATTCCACAGAACAGAAGAAAGAAGCACCGCAGTGAACCAGTCTGGAGTTACTAACATCAACATAAACTCGTACCAGCACACCTTGTGCTACGAGGGCGTCAGCAAAGGTGGTGGTACGCGAGTGGATAGTTCCCTAGAGCACTTGCCTCTAAGCACCTATAGAAAAGGGATAAAACACCAACATCGCGCAATATAAAAGGTCAAGTGAACTAGAAAGTGGTTATAAGTCTTTTGGCCTTTGACTCGACCCAATCCATAAACCGGGTAAAACAGAGTCCCACCCCACAGATATGAGATCAAATTCCACACCTAAGCGGATGAGACCCATGTATAGCTGGAGTAACTGAGTGAGAAGAGGAAAAAAAGTCTCTCACTCTAAACAGAACTCCCAGTTTCTTTGAGGCCGCCCTAGCCAACACTGTGATTTGAGGTTTTTTCAAAACATTTTTTGTTTATGTTAAGGTAAGGATGTTTATATTGTCAACAGGGAGGACAGAGAACCGTCAGAAAGATGAAAAGTTAAATTAATGCTTAGAGAGAGAGAGAGAGAGATTTGTAGAAGTTGGGTTTAAATTTCCAAATCACAAGCTTGATAATACCCAACCCTGATCCAGATCAGCGAGAATAGAATCGGAAGATTAAGACGGGAGTGGAATTGATATGAGTTGAAGAATGAAGAGTCAATCGGCACATGAGTGGATAGAGTTAGATGTGCAGGTGAGAAGATCATTGATGAGCAGGAATAAAGTAGGAGATAAAAAAGAACCCCTGAAGAATACCACTATTGACAGAAAAAAAAGAAGAAGTCGCCCATCAACAACAGTTGGGCGATTTGAAAGAAAGCTAGACATGAGTAAGCAAAGAGAAGAAAGAAACTAAAGGGAGGAGCTTGGAGAGCAGTGACGTGCTGCAGTCGTCTTTGGATATGCCAAGCGCCACCACACAAGTCTTCCAGAGTTCCCAAGGGCGGAAAACCATAAATCTGTTAAATAGGAGAGTATATGTCGCCAGTAGATCTCGAGCACCGAAAACCGTACTAGTAATCAGAAAGAAGGGAAAGAGATTCCAGATATCTAAGAAGTGAGGGTTGAGAAGGGTTTCAAAGATCTTAGAAAGGAAGAGTAGAGGCTATGAAGATAGTTAGAAGGAACAGGCTTGGCTTCTTTTTGGAACCAGTTTGGACATGTATGCTGCACAGGAAAGTGCTAGTATTGAGGCATAGAGAATATAGTTGAACGAGGGGTGGGGATGACTGGAAGCACACTTTATAAAACTCAGGAAGGAATACTATCTAGGCCACCCGCCTTCCCTAACCTTCATAGATTTCAGGAGCTCATGCGCCCGATCAAATGAAATGACAGGTAATGCATAGGACACCCTGAAGGGAAGAGGAGGAGGAAGAGGAATACCAGAATCGTCCAGGGTTGTTAGAGGGGAAAATAGGAGGCCAAGAGATGATTGGCCTCTGGTTCGAATTAACAGCAAAGATCCTGGAGCGAATAGGGAGGAAGGATGATTTACAGTTGTTAAGAGATGTTTTTTTGGCCAGAGATTTGTCCAGTAGAGGAGAACCAAAGGAGTCAGCGCATTTTCGTTTTAATGAAAGTCCGCTTTGCTGTCGAAGAGTGTCCCTGCAACGTTCTAGCTGAATAAAAATTGGCAAGAGTGATAGGAGAGCGAGAATTTTTCCACACCCGATAAGCATGTCTCTAGCAGATGACCATAGAGGGAACAAACGATCAGACAAATGGATTTTGAGGAGAAAAGATTTAGTCGAGGAATGAACCAGCTCATCCCATTAACAATTACAGTTCCCACTTTATCGGCAGAATCTGAAGCGTCTTAAGAGTCAAAGCACTCACTTCAATTATAGTTAGCGTAGAAGCAACTCCAATCGGCCCGATCAAAGTGCCAGAAAAACCGCATAGGGCAGGATGGAGATGTTGGAGAGAAAGTATTAAAATTAAGTGATATAAGGTTGTGGTCAGATTTACCGATAGGAGCGAAGGTGGTGTATTTATAGAGAGAAGGACTAGTGGTGAAACATAGGTCAAGTGTGTTCAAGAATCGGTTGGGACGATCCGGAATGTGTGTAGGTTATTTAATCAGTTGCTCCAGATCGTTGAGAATACTGAATGATTCAGCTTCCTCCCCACCTAAATCAGTACGAGAGGAACCCAACAATTCAGTTTTGTGTACATTGAAATCCCCTAAATAGAGGACCTCAATATTTGGATGAGAAGATATAACAGTCTCGTGAGAAGTAGTAAGGTAATCAAAAAAGGCATGAAAATCTGTTCTGTTAGGAGAAGCAGAAGCATAAGAATATTGTAGTAGAAGGAAGAAAGATTTTAAGCCACAGAACATCAAAGTTAGGAGATTCGAGATTCTTGAGACGTGTTATAGGAATGTTTATATTTACATAGGCACATACTCCACCTTCAAACGGAAATTATAAAATAAGTTATAGTTGAATATATTAAACGAGTTGAAGGATGAATTCTTAGCCATCTGAGTCTCAGACAAGAGCATAAAATTAGGTTTAGAGTTAGAGAGGTAGTATTCCATGGATGCAGAGTTAGAGTGCAAGGTCAAAAGAAAGCCACACTCTCACACACACACGCACACCACATACACACACACACACACACACACACACACACACACACACACAAAAAAAAAAAAAAAAAAAGGTCAAATTCTGCAATAAGTTCCAGACACTAAAATTATTCGTACGCTAAAACCTAAATTTTAAAACGATAAAACCTATTTACAGCAAATATCAAAAATATGAATAATTCAGAAAATTTAAAACACTCACTCACGCTCACGAAATTACGTAAAAAAAAAAAAAAAAAAATACTATTGATCAACTAAAAAAAAAGTAGATAAATCTGTATAAATTATAATAATGGCTGTAAAAATAGGTAAATTTACGCTAAAAACTAAGTGGGAGAAACGCTAAAAATCTAAGTTAAAAAGGAAATCGAGGAAAAAAAAACATAACTTGGTACTAGCTATCTATATCGAACTAGATTTATTATTGAATCTAAAGTTTCTCATAATTTTTATAAAAAAGTAAGAGTATCGGCTAAGTATCGTGTTCGCTTCGATACCGATACCGTGCCGATACCATCAAAAATGGCCAATATACTACCGATACCGATACCGATACCGATACTATGCATTTTTATCCCTAATATATATAT
>JABUQX010127778.1:15000-19408 GCA_015478945.1 Trachelipus rathkii | reverse complement strand
AGTCTCGCACTATTTTACATTTGAAGCAATAGAATATAATTCATTGTTTGTTTATGACTTGCAACAGGCAGTTGACAGAATTAATGGAAAGTTTAGAGGTGTTAGTGATGTTATGTGGTGTTGGCCGTATACTTTTGATGGAATAAAAGTGTTTATTGGTTAGTGAAGTGGGAACGGCAATGGTTAATTACCAGTCGGATTTAGCAAGACGTTTGTGCCTCCCCATGTATTTAATTGGATTATGGATGGCTGATAAAAATTAAAGGTAGGAGTGGTATGGGAGGGTGTATGACTGACAGAATGGAAAGTGCTCTGCTTATTGCTCGCTGATGATTTGGTTTTTGTTGGAATCGAAGAAAGTTTAGAGGAATTGGTTAATTCAGGGTGAAAAGAAATGGTTGAAGTCACTGTAGAGGAGTGTTCGAACATCCTTGTACTCAGTCTGGAAGCCACACGGGCGATTTAAGATCATATTAGAGATGATTAACAGGTTTTCATTCTTTTTAGGTTTAAATATTTAAGCTATGTTGGGATGAGAAGGGGAACGGCATGATGCAGGGGTAATTGGAAGTTGTGAATGTAGGAAGGTGGCTGGGTGCAATTAAATCCTTGTGAATGCAAAGAAACTAGGTTTTGATAGTTCTTGAGCATCGGAGAATTTAAGAGGGGCGATTTCAAGATAGACCCTCGTCCGCCCCTCCCCCTATCACCAACTGAGAATGAGTTGAATCCTCCGGGTAGTGGGTGTTGGTTGCCCACATAATTGTCAACCTGTTATGATTACGCGTCTTTCTATCATAATTTGAACAACCTTCGCCGTAAATTTACACTTATTTTAATGGAAGATTTGCTAACTTCATCTCTTATTCTTAAGCAAAACTCAGGTGTCTGGGAACTCTAATTAAGCATTCTGACAGCACACCTTGATCTCTTTCCCTCTTGCTATCTCTGATACCTCAAGATTTTAACAAAGGAGCTTGTTTGTAACTTTCAGTGCCGCAATGATTGATGTTTTCTCTTTTGATTGATGTCTTCCGTATTTTCTACCTTATGACTTAATCTATCCTGTCAATCTACATTAAATTCTTCTGTTCTGTATATCTGTTCCTGTTTCCTAAAACGAAAGACTCATCATCACCATTAACTTAAAACTCAAAATTAAAAACATTCTCTTCTTGCCTTTCTTCTTGTTTGAAGAGACTCGTGATTTCTACGTTCACAACAGCCATTGGCTTTCCCTGATCTTTAAGATACAGCTGGGGAAACTTGTTTACCACTTTTATTTTCAGAAAAATTGAAAAACAGTATTAACTGGTATTACTTGGTCAATAGAACTTGAATTTTTATCAGAAATCAGGAGAAAATATTAATAACCACTAACCTTCTTCTTATTATGTTAAACTCTCTCCTCTTCTGCTCTTCCTTCGATCCCCTTCTTATCTCTTTGGGACTTCGGTGCAGCTTATTGGTCAATTAGATGGACTAGCCTTCTTTGATTTCCCATGGAATGACATCTGGGGGGGGGGGCTGGGGGGAGGGGGGGGGGAAGGGAGAGGGGCGGTCTTCTCAAGGAGCAGTTGCTGAAAGTTATCACAGAGGTGCTTCTCCCTAACATGGGGCGAATATCCCGTATTATTCCTTTCAACTAAACCAACTAACTTTGGCTTAATTGTGCTTGTTCTCGTGCTATTCTCAAAGAGAGGAAAAGAAAAAACATGAATTCCAGAATGACCCGGTCTTCCCCGTCTTCAAACGTTCTAGGAAACTCACGCCCGCAACTTATATTTCATCAACGTCCTCTCTCTCTCTCCTCTGCCCGTGAGTGGTGGTTACATTTGTAAAATATATCCTAATGGTTAAATTTACACATATACATATTAAATGTTATTAAATATTTTAAACATATGTTCATAGTACTTATGATATCTATTGAAGCATCATTATAATATTGAGAAAGAACCACTCTACATCACTTTCTCTCATCATTAAGGAAAAGTAGGAATAAAGTGGGAGATAAGACAGAACCCTGAGGAACACAAACTATTGAGAGGAAAAGTAGGAATAAAGTGGGAGATAAGACAGAACCCTGAGGAACACAACTATTGACAGGAAAGGAAAAAGAAGTCACTCCTTCAACAACAGCCGATATTGAGCGATTAGAATGAAAACTAGACATAAGTAAGGAAAGAGAAGGAGGAAACGCAAAGGAGGGGAGCTTGGAGAGCAGTGACGCTTGCCAATCCCTGTCAAATGATTTAGATATATCAAGTGCCACTACACGATTCTCTCACTAGTTCATAATGGCAGAAAACCTTAAATCGGTTAGATAGGAAAGTATATAACCAGTAGTCCTCGAGAGCCGAAAGCCATGCTGGTGTTTGGAAAGAAGGGAATGAGATTCCAGATAATCTAAGACATGAGAGTTGAGAAAAGTTTCAAAGGTCTTAGGTTGAATACAAGTGAGAGCTATAGGGCTGTAGTTAGAAAAATCAGAGTGGCTACATTTCTTCGGAATAGAATGGACATATGGGCGTTTACACCACTGAAAGAAATTGCTAGTATTGAGGCATAGAAAATATAGTTGAACAAGGGGCAGTGATAACACGGAAGCACACTCCCTTAAAGCTCGAGAAGGAATGCCATTCGGGCGGCCAGCCTTCCTATTGTTCATAAATTTCAGGAGTCCATGCATTCGATCAAATGTAATCACAAGCAAAGGCATAGAACACCTGAATGGAGAAGGTGGAGGAAGAGGATTACCAGAGTCGTCCAGGGTTGAGTATTAGAGAAAAACAGGGGATTGGCCTTTCTAGCTGGAGAATTAGCAACAGAATCATCAGATTAAATAAGAGGACTTAAGCAGATTTACAGAAGTTGTATGAGATGTTTTTGGCAAGAGGTCAGGAAGATTTTCGAAGCTCACTCCCTCAAAATTTGGGAAGGATTGCCATCCGGGCCGCCCGCCTTCCTAATGTTCATAGATTTCAGGTGCCGATGCATCCGATCAATTGTAGTCACACGCAAAGGCATAGGACACATGAATGGGGAAGAAGGAGGAATAGGATTGCCAGAGTCATTCAGGGTTGAGTTATAGGGAAACAAGGGATTGGCCTTTTTTAGTTGGAGTATTAGCAAGAGAACTATCAGAGTGAATAAGAGGAGGTAAGGCAGATTTGACCATCGTCGTGTGTGGGCGCAGTGGAAACCAAATGGGAAGCGAAATATAGAAGGACCAGAAGAGAGAGATATTGGAAAGAAGAAGAATAGTCAGAGATGATTTATTGAAGTGATGAAATAGTCTAAAAAATCTACTACTGAAGAATTAATATTTTAAGAGAGAGAGAGAGAGAGAGAGAGAGAGAGAGAGAGAGAGAGAGAGAGAGAGAGAGAGAGAGAGAGAGAGAGAGAGAGAGAGAGAGAGAGAGAGAGAGAGAGAGAGAGAGAGAGAGAGAGAGAGAGAGAGAGAGAAAGGGGAAATAATTACGATTTTGGATTTTAAAAATATAAAAAATTGAACATTAAATATATTTCATATGTAATCTAGGTTCGAGAAGCTGCAAAATTTTAAAATCATTTCTTTTGGCTATTTTGAAAATTACTTATTAAATGCAAAAATAAAGTTATAAAGAAGAAATTTAAATAATTCATTGTAGAATGTGAAGCTGCTTTTCTCGAGGCAATCGTCGAGTCATATGAAGAAAATTTTGATCATGTCAATATCATTGGTCAAAAAAAATTTTTTTTAATAATGAAAAAGAAATATATACCCGATAAAAGAGAAAATAACTTATGCAATATTTATTTGGTGAAGTTCAATAAATTTTTAGTTCTTTACTTTTTATTTTTTTTATTTTAAGTTTTTTATAAACAATTTTATTTAGACAATTAAGATTTATTACGGTAAATTAATTCTCTCTCTCTCTCTCTCTCTCTCTCTCTCTCTCTCTCTCTCTCTCTGATATATACAACTTACTCGCGCGCAGCGCGATTAAGTTGTTACACGGCACCGCTCGCGCGCAGCGCGCATTTGGAGCGAGCGCTTCAGCGAGCGGTCTGCCATGCATGCAAACCGTTCTGCCGTGAATCTACGCTATTTTATTTAAGATATAAACTCTAATGTCATTTAAGATATAAACTCCTGGACAAAATTAATGCATCGCTTGCATTTATGGCAAAATGACACTACAAAGTGGTTGTATTGCGTGTAACGTTCTGTTGTTACATACTGTAGAAAATTATTTAACTACCGAAGTATGTAACAACAGAACGTTTCACGCAATACACAACCACTTTTGTAGTGTCTAATTGCAATATAGGTGATCGGATTAATTTTTCGCGGGAGTTTTATATATATATATATATATATATGATATATATAGTATATGTAAAAATATTTAACTAAAATATA
>JABUQX010127778.1:10000-12500 GCA_015478945.1 Trachelipus rathkii | reverse complement strand
CGCGGGCAGTCAATGTCTTCTCAGAGCTCTCTCCACGCAATCTTTTCCATCTTCTTCATCGTCTTCCTCTCTGCCTTACTCACTTCACTCTCCACCACCCACTTCTACTCAGACTCGTTCTCCCCCGGCATCCTACTATATGCCCCACTCATCTCATTCTCGCCGAAATCTATCCCTGTTCAACACAAGGACCAACACCAACTCTCCTCCCTAAGCCCAATTCCGTCTCATCTGATCTCTCCTCTTCTTCCACTATCAGCTCAACATTAATTTTCAGCAGCTTCAATTCTTTTTTCCTCTCTTGTTGTAATGCTCCATGTTTCTGCTCCATATGTCAATGTATGTACCTGTATGCTATCAAATATAATCTTCGTCACTTTTATATCCATCGCCCGATCTTTCATAATTGGATATAACGCTCCCTTGTTCTTCCGTATTTTTCCATTCTCGTCTCCACTTCCCGTACACATCCTCCCTTGCTTGTAAATACGCCACCCAGGTAAACAACAGATCAACATTTCTCAATCTTTCATCATCAATGACGATCTCCACTTCTCCCTAATCCTCTCTACCCACTCCCCACTCTCATTATCACTGTCTTTTCTTTATTCATCTCTAAACCAATCTCCTTCAAATTTCTGTCAAAACTTCCTTTAAGTCCTCTCAATACTCCCACCTCCCAACTCCAACATGCCAAATCATCTGCATACACCATTATATCACCATTAAGATTCTGAAATTCTTCTTTAACCTTTCTGATTACTACATCTAAGTAGCTATAAAGAGTATGGGAGACAGGACACTATCCTGTCTGACTCCCGTCCCCACCTCAAATCTCATTTTTAACATCCTGTTTCTCAATTTATACTCACAAACGCTATACAAGTTTTTATTGCTCTCCATCAGCTCTTCCCTCCACTCCGTACACTTCTCCCAACATCCTCCAAAGTCCTCTTGGTACCGAGTCAAATGCCTTTCTTAGGTCCAGGAAGGCTATTATGACTGTTTTTATTAATTTCCCAGCTCTATCTCACCACTATTCTTAAAGTACGACTAGATCAGAAGTACTCCAGCCCTCCTGTACCCATATTGTCTCTCCCAGCTGTATCTCTATCACTCCTCTTAAATCTTCTTTCTAAAATCCTTTTGTACACTTTCGCTATATGTTCCTCTATAGTTTCCACAATCTCCAGCATCACCTTTTCTCTTATAAATGGGGAAAACGACTTTTCTTCCCCATCTACTGGGAACTACACCCTCCATCCAGCATTTATTAACAAGGTCCATTATTTTCTTCTTCAATTATTCTCCTCCTTCCATTATCAACTGTATTGCCTTTTCATGTTCGCCCTGCACTTTTTCTTTCCTCATTTTTGACAATGCTTTCTCATATTGTCCCATCATAATCGGATTCTCTCTTTCCATCTCCTCTCGACATGAATTGGGCTCTCTTCCACATTCCCTCACCTCTTCTACATATTAGGAGTTTTTCTAAAAATATTCAGTCCATCTCTCATTTGCCTCTTCTTGTGATGTAAAGTACCTCCCCTCCTTTATTTTTGATACTATAAAGCTTTTTCTTTGATTTTTTTATCATCGTTCTTGGGCCCAGCCTTCGAAATCTTCTTCTTTCCTCTCTCTGCATCCTCTCCCAATTCTTCTGCCATCCTTTCCGCCACCAGCCTTTTTGACTCCCTTTTCACTATCTCTGCTCTGTTTCTTGCTATCACATATTCAGCTCTTCTCTGTTCTGTTCTTTCCCTCTCAACCACCTTCTAATTTTCTTGTTCTTTTCACCCACTGCTCTCTTCACATCTTCATTCACCACATAGTGTGTTTCTTCCTCGTTCCTCCATACCACTTGACACCCAGCGTTTCTTCCGCGGTTTTACTAATAATTTCCTGCAAATTCATGTTTGTTTCTTCCACATTCGTCAACTTTTCCTTTATTTTCTCCACATACTCTTCTCTCTTCCCTTCCTCTTTCAGGGCTTCAACTTTAATCAACACTTTCCTTTTTCCTCGCAACCTGCCCACTTTGTTTCCTGCTACCCCAAATGACTCCAGGAAGCACTTACATCCACCTCACTGCTCTGGTAATCCGATAATATGAATAATCTAAATATCTCCAACCCTGGACGATTCTGGCATTCCTCCCCCCTCATCCTTCTCCTCTCAGGTGTCCCTGTGTCCTTTGCCTGTGATTACATTTGACAGGTGCATAGGCTCCTGAGATCTTATATGAACGTTAGGAAGGCGGGGGCCCGGATGGCACCCTCCCCGAGTTTTGAGGGAGTGTGCCTTTCCAGCTAAGCCCCTCCCCTCGTTCAACATAATTCTCTTTTATGTTTCAATACTAACATTTCCCTCAGTGTTGGAACACCAGCGCACATGTCCACACTATTCCGAAAGGAAGCCCGCTCTGACACTCCTTCTAAACTATCGTCCCTATGCTCTCAACCTGTATTCTATCTAAGACTTTGAAACCCTTCTTACTCTC
>JABUQX010127778.1:2500-5000 GCA_015478945.1 Trachelipus rathkii | reverse complement strand
AACGAGCTACCTCAAGGCGACATCACCAGTGGTCCAGCCTGTCGTATCCTCGTTCTTTATATTGTTAGATGTTAAAATATTGCATATAATCGCATTATATTAAGATGTTAAAGGAAAAACATATAATAGGAAGGTAAAGAATTAAACTGCCTTCTCCGGGATTGAACCACCGCCATGTTTTGCGACTGAGGACAATATACCGGTGCGTTACGACTGAGCATCCTCCAAGCAAATAAACTGTGGATTCAAGAACAGTTATAAAGCAACCGAGCTCCCTTCAAGGCGACATCACCAGGTGTCCAGCTTGCCTATCCCTCGTTCTTTATATTGTTGATGTTAAATATTGCATAATAATCGCAATTATATAAGATGTTAAAAAAAGAACATATAATAGGAAGGTAAAAAGAATTAACTGCCTTTTCCGGGATTGAACCACCGCCATGTTGCGACTGAGGACAATATACCCGGTGCGTTACGACTGAGCTATCCCCCCAACCCAATAAAGTTGGATTCAAGAACAGTATTAAAGCAACCGAGCTCCTTTCAAGGCGACATCACCAGGTGTCCAGCCTGTCCTATCCCTTCGTTCTTTATTATTGTAGATGTTAGAAATATTGCATAATAATCGCAATTTTATATAAGATGTTAAAGAAAAGAACATATAATAGGAAGGTAAAGGAATTAAACTGCCTTCTCCGAGGATTGAAACCACCGCCATGTTGCTGGGACTGAGGACAATTATACCCGGTGCGTACGACTGAGCATCTCCAAGGCCAATAAACTTGGATTCCAAAGAACAGTTAATAAAGCAACCGAGCTCCCCTCAAGGCGACACACCAGGTGTCCAGCCTGTTCTATCCCTTCGTTCTTTATATTGTAGATGTTAATTTTTGCATAATAATCGCAATTAAATAAGATGTTAAAGAAACATATAATAGGAAAGTAAAGAATTAACTGCCTTCTCCGGGATTGAAACACGCCATGTTGCGACTGAGGACAATATACCCCGGTGGCGTTACGGACTGAGCTATTCCTCCAAGCCAATAACTTTGATTCAAGAACAGTTATAAAACAACCTTGAGTTCCCTTCAAGGCGACATCACCAGGTGGTCCAGCCTGTCCTATCCCTCGTCTTTATATTGTAGATGTTAAATATTGCATGATAATCGCAATTATATAAGATGTTAAAGAAGGAACATATAAGGGAAGGTAAAGAATTTACCTCCTCCTCCGGGATTGAACCACCGCCATGTTGCGACTGGGACAATATACCCGGGTGCGTACGACTGAGGCTATCTCCAAGCCATAAACTTGGATTCAGAAACAGTTATAAAGCAACGTAGCCCCCTTCCAAAGGCGACATTTCACCAGGTGTCCAGCTGTCCTATCCCTTCTGTTCTTTTATATTGTAGATGTTAATATTGCATAATTAATCGCAATGATATAAGATGTGTAAAAGAAGAACATATAAATTGGAAGGTAAAGAAATTAACTTGCCCTTCTCCGCGATGAACCACCGCCATGTTGCGACTGAAGGACAATATACCCGGTGCGTTACGCCTGAGCTATCCTCCAACAAAAACTTGGATTCAAGAACAGTTATAAAGCAACCGAAGCTCCCTTCAAGGCGGACATCACCATTTGTGTCCAGACCTGTCCTCTCCCCTTCGTTCTTTATATGGTAGATTGTTAAATATTGCGATAATTAATCGCCAATTATATAAATGTTAAAGGAAAGAACATGTTCTTTCTTAACATCTTATTATTTAATTGCGATTATTATGCAATTTTTAACATCTACAATATAAAGAAAGAGGGATAGGGACAGGCGGGACACCTGGTGATGTCGCCTTTGAAGAGAGCTCGGTTGCTTTATAACTGTTCTTGAATCCAAGTTGATGGCTTGGAGGATAGCCTCAGTCGTAACGCACCGGGTATATTGTCCTCAGTCGCAACATGGCGGTGGTTCAATCCCAGAGAAGGCAGTTAATTCTTTACCTTCCTATTATATGTTCTTTTTTTAACATCTTATATAATTGCGATATTATGCAATATTTAACATCTACAATAAAAGAACGAGGATAGGACAGGCTGGACACCTGTTGATGTCGCCTTGAAGGGAGCTCGGTTGCTTTATAACTGTTCTTGAATCCAAGTTTTTTGGCTTGGAGGATAGCTCAGTCGTAACGCACCGGGTATATTGTCCTCAGTCGCAACATGGCGGTGGTTCAATCCCGGAGAACACAGTTAATTCTTTACCTTCTCATTATATGTTCTTTCTTTAACATCTTATATAATTGCGATTATCATGCAATATTTAACATCTAAAAATATAAAGAACGAGGGATAGGACAGGCTGGACACCTGGTGATGTCGCCTTGAAGGGAGCTCGGTTGCTATAACTGTTCTTGAATCCAAGTTTATTGGCTTGGAGGATAGCTCAGTCGTAACGCACCGGTTATATTGTCCTCAGTCGCAACATGGCGGTGGTTCAATCCGA
>JABUQX010127777.1:22500-28751 GCA_015478945.1 Trachelipus rathkii | reverse complement strand
TTTTAAAAAAAACACAACACTCAACTATCAGAATTACAACTAATTCCTCGCAGATACAAAATAAACTCCGCATAACCCCCTTGCCGACGCATAATTCAAAAACTTCATTATTATTATAATAAATCAAAATTTATAAAATTGAAATAAGTTTTCTATCAATTACCATAAAAAAGTATATTTTTGTTAAATAAAATTATTAATAAAACTCTTTTTTTTTTTCTCATACAACTGTGGTCTTAACAACAAATTCCCCATAATATATAATATATACTATATATATATATACTATATATATATATATATTATATATATATATATATAGTAATATATATAATATATATATATATAATATATATATATACTACTATATATATATATATTATATTACTTATATATATATATTATCTATTATATTAATTATTATAATTATATCATTATTATTTATTATTATTATATTATTATATTATTCATTATATATTATCCTCTTTACCCAAGATGGGTGTAGGTTGTAACACATACCGGCAACAGTGAAAGTAGTAAAGAATGTGACCGTACATCGCAAAAAAAAAAAGAAAAAACCCAGCCGTACCGCCCCTTTATACCTTCAATGAGAACCCCGTCCAGTCAAGAAAAACCACCCCTAGGCGCTTCAAAGGACTGCGACCGTACCCTCACCTTGTTGCATCTCGTCCAATTGTTCGCGTTCATCCCCTGGACAAAACCCAGCAACCATACCCCCTTACAAAACCCCGCCATTCACTCCATTATGCACCTTTTCTTCTCGCCTCTGCAAACTCACATTCCTCTCCTTCACGCATCCTTTACTGACTCAATCCACTTTTCTTCGTCTCCCACGCCCGGTCAATTCCCAACCAACACCACCACTATACTAACTCGGTAACCAACCACTATCATCCATTCCTTTCCACATAACCAAACCATCTCATGACTCTCGTTTATTCTCTCATTTTACTCCTTTTCTTCACACCACACACAACTCTCAAATACTTTCATTCCTCATTTTATCAATTCGCCCACTCCTAACACATCCCCCTGACATTTCCCATCCCGCAAACACTGTACTTCTAGGTCTAATTACCTCTTATTCCAGACCCCATAGTTCCACTATTGTCTATACATTAACACCGCTAACAACATACCCTCATGCAAGACCCTAGCGCACTCAAACACTTAAGTCCTTTTACAGCCCACCAAGATTAATCAGCACGAGCGACCTCCTCCCATTCAACAAACTTCTTACACAAACTCTCCCATTATCCGTTCCCTTTTCTATCCACAACATATATCCTAAATATTTAAACTCAGACACTTTTCCAGTTGCTCACCATCCAACATAACTTCCCACCGAGGACTGTCTTCACTTCACAACCATAACCTTGCTCTTACTACGTTTACTTTCAAAACTCCTTTTACACACCCTTGCCAAAATCCCTCTATCAATCCTCTCTCAAATATTTGTCAGATAAAAGAAAGATTTATATTCTCAGGACATTTAATTCTTGCCACGTTATTCTGCCCCGGAAATCGTTTCCTTCAGTATGCAATTCCTCTTTTCTGAGAAAAAAATGTAAAATGAAACTTGTAAAATGTACACTTTCATTGACATGAAGAAACTTAAAACAAAACTATCTATAATTTATAGCCTAGAAAAATTTCGTTCTATTTCTGGAGCCATAGCTTTATTCGATTTTATTACAGAAAATCACTTGGAAGCCACTTTAGTAGCAAAGTGCTGAAAACTATTCAAAAGTTTAATAACCATTTCGATGACAAAGTCCAAACAGAGCGCCTTTTTCCTCTATTTAAAAAGCATTAAAACCTTTCTTAGTAAACACCAGGCGGCAAGAAAAGACTTCTCCGTCCTTACAATGCTTTCGTATCGAAGAAAGACTTATTATGGGCACTACAACAAAGGTTTTAATAATAACAGTGCATAGATAAATTTCCTCAACTCAAAAGATAGAAGAGCGGACTTTCTTTTTAAATAAAATTGTAAAGGTAAGTTACATAACTTTATTAAAATAATTGTAAATTTTTTTAATTTTTCTAGATTAATGCTTTACGGTCATCAATGCTCTCTTTTTGAAACACAAAAGCACTCCAGACCAACACATATTTTGAATATATATAAATAATATATAATATATATAATATATATATATATATATATATATATATATATATAATATATATATATATATATATAATATAATATATATATACTATATAATATATATATAAATATATAATATATATAATATATATATATATATATATATATATTATATATATATAATATATATATATATATATATACTATATCAGGCAAAGATTTATTTCATTAACAGCAAAAAATTCTTCAATTCCATTATTTCATATCTCAAAAACTACAATAGCCTACAGGCGAAAAGAATAACATTGTTGGAAAATGCTGCGTCCCAATTTTATGCGGGAAAAATGTAAAACAAAAAAAAAAAAAAAAAAAAAAAAAAAAAAAAAAAAAAAAAAAAAAAAAAAAATAAATCTCAAAAACTCTATTAATTTTGCTTTTTTTTTTTTTTTACTAAAGAATACCCCAAGGATACCCACCATTTTGCAGGAGTCGGCGTCTCTCGCCTTCCGGGCGAAACTACGGTAGACCAATCCCCCCTCCGGCGAGGTCTCCGGAACCCCGCTCTTGGTATTTGGGTGTCGCGGATTCCCTCCGCCCCTCCCCTACGGGTATGGAAAACGTCCCCCCCCTGTGTCCCCGTCGGCTCGAGCCCCCTACATTCCGGTAATACCTTTACAAAAATATATATTTATATATATATATATATAGTATATATATAATAAATAATTATATATAATAATATATATATATATATATATATATATATCATTATATACTATATATAACTATATATATATATATACTATATATATATATATTATATATACTATATTATATATATATATACCCCTGCCTCCTAAAAAAAAATAGCCAATATTATTTATTTATTTATTCATTTTTTTTTATATTTTACATTTCTAACTAAAAATTTACAAGGATTCCAAAAATGCATTCCTTTTCGCTGTAGCTATTGTAGTTTTTGACAATACGTTTTTTTTTTTTCTTTTTTTTTTTTTTTTCTTTACATCTTTTCTTTACTAAAATGGACCAGCATTCCAAAATGATTCGTTTTCCCTGAAAGCTATTGTATTTTTGAGATATCTTATTGAAAAAAGATATTTTGCTGTTAATGAAATACATATAAGCCACTATATATATATATAATACTATATATATATAACTATATATATTATAATATAATAATATAATATATATATAAATATATATCATACTATATATATCTATATATATATGTACTATATATATATATAATATATATATATATATTAATAACTATATACTATAAGGATATATACTATAAATAATATATATAAAATATATATAAAATACTATATAATATTATATATATATATTTAATAATTTAAATTTATATAATATTTTAAATATATATATAATAATATATATATATCATAATATACATATATAATATATATATATATATATATATAATATATAATATAATATCTAATATACTAATATATATATATATATATATATATATACATATTTATATATATATATATTGTGTAAGTAAAAATGGTAAAATGCAACTACCAATATATTTTAGGACGAGCCGCGCCTGAATAAATATACATTACCTGAACCTCTAACCTATTCCGCAGGGATGCGTTCCCAGACCCATGCGATAGGTGAAAATCAGCACACTAGCGGCAGAGAAAATACTATACTATTATATTCATTGAAGTCTTTATACATGTAAATGTAAACACACCTATCCTATTAGTTATGCCTATCTATATATATATATATACTATATATATATATTATATATATATAATATATATATTATAATATATATATCTATATATACTAATATATATATACTAATATATATATATGCCGTGTACGATCTCACATCGGCAAACTACATAGCTCAAGCGAGTCTATTGTTCCTTACCCAGTTTCGCGCGTATCAGGGAAAGAGAGAGAGAAAGAGAGAGAGAGAAAAGAGAGAGAGAGAGAACGAACGAGAGAGAGACGAGAGAGAGAGAGAGACCGAGAAGAGAACGAGAAGAGACGACAGAGAGATAGAGAAGAGCAGAGAGAGCAGAATTCAAAACCACAAGTTAAATTTACATGACATACATATGTACTTGTGTACGTTGTCGTTATATGTGTGTATACTTTAACTTTTTACTGTAAAAACTGCCCAGCTATTAAATACGTACATACTACATATCAAAAATAATTGTTTATATGGTAAAAGAAAATTTTAAAAATATCGAATTATGCTGTTTTTTGAAAAAAAAAACAAAACCGCATGCACTAGCCGAGAAAGGTGAACCGCATATACGAGGGCGTTACTTCCGTATACTAATATATATATATATAAATATAATATAATATGATATAATATAACTATATATATATATAATATATATATAATACTCATATTATATATAATATAATATATATATATATAGATATATAATATTATATATATAATATATAATTATATAATATATATAATATATATATATATATATATATATATATATATATATATATATATATAAATATATATAAAATATAATATATATAATATATATATATATACTATATAACTCTATATATATATAATATATAATATATTTATATATAATAATATATATATATATATATATAAATATAGTATACTATATATATATATATAGCTATATATATAATATATATAATATATATTACTAATATAATATATATATATATATATACTATAAATATATATATATATATATATATATATATATATAAATATAATATATATATATATATATATATATACTATATTATATAATATATATATATATATATATATATATAATATAATATATTAATTATATATATTATTTAACCCCTGGAGGCGACACAAATTAAATGAATTAACGAAATTTTTATTAATTCTTATGCACTAATTTATTTGAACACAGAATTATTTTTTCACAATTAATATGCTTAAAATTTAGTTGTAAGAGTCCGAGCTTTCGTTCCCGTGGCGGGTAACATCTTCAGGAACTGATGAGCAAAGTGAAATGATGATAAGATTACAGTTCTGTATTCTGGCAACCTGGTTAAAAATTAAGAGGAACAGAATATTTGGTTAAATTAGTTTGAGGTAATTTTTCAGTTTGTTAGATTTGTTTATATGTAAATTGGTAATGTCGTTTATGAAAGGGATTCCAGCTTGAGTATTGTATTTTGGGTATTTTTTATTAAAAAGGACTGCGGTTATTATTTCTTGTTGTGTATCTGTATTGGCGGTATTATGATTTGGCATAGATGTAATGTTAATTTAAGGATTGTAGTTTTTCTATGTAGTGTTAATGAGGAGGAAAAGTTTACTCGTCCTGTAAATCATGTTTACTATGTTGCTTCATACGTGTGTCAAAGTTGTTGGTCACCAAGTTAGGCTTATTCAGTTTAGCAAGGGATTTCTGTAAATCTGCTATATTTAGATTCGGAGTGAATTTTCTACGGTTTGAGTGCGTGTTGAGAGTATAAGGTTGATTTTGTAGTTAGTATGGGAGTTGCTAATGTTTTTAATTACATTGTGCGTAACGTTACCTTTGTAATAGGTCAGTTATTATTTGTCATAACCTTAAATTTGTGTTTGGCATTAAGATGTTTGATTTTGCGCCAAGTTTGACAACACCTTGCTAATATTATACGTTGTGGATAGTTTAATTTTCCTTTGCAAAATTATTTCATATTTTGTTTTTTCCGTTTCGTAGCTATATCTGTTGTCACAAATTGCTAAACTCCTTAAAACATAAAATTGGATAGTGTAGCATTTTGCGGCGATGTTTCATGTCTGCACATACCAGTGGATATATTGAATCGGAACGTTAGTTTTTTCTAGTATTGGATAGGGCCGGGAAATTATTTCGGGACCAGGTATATGAGGATATCAAAAATAAATTGTACTTATTATTGAAAAAATTCGCCACGCGTGAACTTAATATCATGATGTATACTGTTAATAAATTTAAGATTTGATTTGTGTTATTTTCTTTCGGTACTAAAGCAAAAACATCGTCCTACATATCTGAGCCAAACTTATTGAAGAAAAAGTGGTTGG
>JABUQX010127777.1:7500-10000 GCA_015478945.1 Trachelipus rathkii | reverse complement strand
ATATATATATATATATATATATATATATATTAACAACGCAGTTCCTTTTTTAAATCGCATTACAAAATAATAATAATAATAATAATAATAATAATAATAATAATAATAATAATAATAATAATAATAATAATAATAATAATAATAATAATGGAGCAGTTATAGCAATCACCAATGCTTTATTTACTTTAAAAGATATGCTCGTAAAATAAATTTACATTGGCGCTTCCTATAATACTTCATATATTTCTTTATTAAATATTATACTATATATATATATTTACATAATGGTTTGAATGGGCTATCGCGACATACATGTTATGTATAGGGAAGGGAATCTTTGCAAGAGCATTATGGGAACTTTACTACAAGAACAAATTTATGAAACAAAATTTTATACATATCATGTACACCGTGTTACATCTTTGGCCCACCGAACCTGAAGCAAATTGTTACAATTTTGCTTTATTTACATGGTATGATAACATTGGTTTCATCCTGAAGTGCTCCTTCTTCTGTAGTTGCTTCTGCAGGAGAATCCAATGTCTCTTCGGCATATGATCTACTCAAATAATCAGCAATAACATTATCTTTTCCACTGATGTGGTTTAAGATAAATCTAAATCTCTGGAGGTATAATGACCATCTCATGATCCTTGAGTTCTCATATCTCTTTTTACTCATTGCAGTCAAAGGTCTATGATCCGATTGCAGAATAAATTCTCTTCCGTAGAGATATTGTTCAAACTTCCTGATGCCAGTAATGATTGCTAAGGCCTCCTTCTCCATAGTTGAGTACCTTTGCTGGGTAGCTGACAGTTTCTTGCTGCCATAAGCCACAGGATGAAGGATTCCTTCATCTTCCTGTAGGAGGACGAATCCTAGAGAAGTGTCTGAGGCGTCCACCTGCAGCGTAAAAGTCTTCTCCAGCTCTGGCATTTTTAGAATCGGCTTAGAACTCAATGCCTCCTTTAATTTTTCAAATGCTTGCTGATGTATCGACTCCCATTTCACTTTCGTCGGCTCTCCTTTCTTCGTCAGGTCAGTCAATGGCGCTGCGAGTTTCGCATAATTCTTCACAAAGTCTTGGTAGTATCCTGTGAGCCCTAAGAATGATCTCACCTGCTTCTTATTCTTAGGTGGCTCAGTCTTCATAATTTTTACTACATTATCTTCGTGTAGTCCTTTGTTGCCATTACCAATATAGTGACCTAGGAACTCTACGCTCGACGAAGCGAATTCACACTTTGTTGGAAGGATGGTAAGATCTTCTTCTTGAGTTCTCTGGAGTATGTCCTTAAGAGTAGTCAGGTGTTCATGCCAGGTCTGAGGATATTTGGACCTATTTTCAACAAAATAGTCTGCTTCATTTCTCTTGTCCATTATTCTCATCATAATTCTGACCGCTGGCATCTCACTCTTACATACACCCATCGGTGTTCCTTCAGCACCTTTTCCCCTCGACCTCCATTCTTTACCTCCTTCGTCACCTCCTTTTCTCCCCAACTTTCGCCATAATCTCAAACATTTCTTCGTTTCTTCGTGTCTCTTTTGACACTTTTCTTTCTTCTTGATAGCTCTTATCATCCTCTTGATGGATAATAGCTTCTCTGCGGAACTATCTATGGCATATATTCCCCTAACGTCATGCCTTTTGTTTACATCGCCGGTTTGGCACCGTTCCTTACTTTCTGTCATATCCTCTTCAACCATTCTGAGATATGTTTTTTCATTCTCTCCGCACGTATCTCCCTCTTTTATCCAAACATTTTCCAAACTGTCGATGTCTTCTCTTATATACTTCTTATCAAACCTCGCATTGTGCCATTTAGCTTCATTAAGCGCCCGTACCATCTCTTCATGGTGATCTCTGCGCTTCATCTTTCTCCCTTCTGCTAAAATCTTCCGGCACAATGACTCTCTCGTTCTCTTTATTAGTTCTATGAACTTTGTCCTTTCCTTATTCTCATCTTTTATCCATAAACGCAATAAATTCTTGCTGGCCCAACAATATTGTTGAGGATACCTCGTTAACTTCTCTCTGCGTTTTGGCATACCATTACAAGTTTCCTTTATACTACAATCTTTATCCTCCTCTCGCTGAGACATCACTCTTTTCTTTTCACTGCTAATTTCTCCGCAACCTTCTATAACCTTCTGTATGGTTATACTCCTGAGAGATACTACCTCTGGATAACGCGTGGCGGCGTCATCTACCGTCAAGACATGCTGTTCTTCAGATGATGGTGGTGTGATCGTTCTTATTGAGCCGGTAATCACTCGCTGAAAAGGCTCTTCTATGATGGGTATGATAACACCATCTTTCCGTTTCTCTCTGAAAGTTTCACGATCACTTATGAGTTCCGTAACTTCTTCATCGTGAACTACTTCCACTTCACTCACGGCTACTATCTCTTCTCCCATGGAACTTTGTGTGTGAGGTGCTGTGTCACCTCTCTGTGAATCACCATCTTCTATCGTACTATCTGGTTCCTTAAACCTA
>JABUQX010127777.1:0-5000 GCA_015478945.1 Trachelipus rathkii | reverse complement strand
ATATTGGATATATATATTGGATATATGAAGGGAGAGAAACAAATCGCAATTATATGATACATCCATGTTTCCGCTCAATAAGTATTGTTATACAAGCAAAGAACTATTTAAACAATACGCATAAAATCAAATATATGCAAACTTCAACAAAATGAATAGTACAATGAACTATATTGACAGTTAACATGCAATATTAACATATATCCCAGATGTTAATATTGATGACAATACTTAAACAATAACTTTAGCACAGGTTTTAGCAAAAGCAATTACAAACAAATAACTCTGTGCTTCAATATTCAGCAAAAATATCAAAAATGAATTCACAACACAGTAGAGCAATTCAGTGATAACGAATACAGACTGGATGGTTACAAAATAAATCCCAGGACAGGATCGCCCAATTAAATGTAATGGGGTGGTTCAGATAGAAAAATAATTGTAATGTCAAAACTTACTCTTCCAGCAAATAAATAATTCCTTGGCCAGGCCCCCGTGACAAGACAACCATCCAAAACACTTGTTAGATTCTCGACCTATATTATATCAGTGTTCCGACCTCCTGTTGGATAAGATATCGGCCTGTACAGTATTGCAATGCAATCAAATAACTCAAGACTTACCAACATGACTCCCTGGAGATCTTCCTAGTAATATAACGGTACGAACGGGTTCTTTTTTTTATATGAGAACCAACCAGTCATCAATACTCGTTATCAGTGAATTTACTTACGGTGATGATCAATGCTTTGATCATAAAATAAACGTCTTGAAGACCTAATATATCAATTAACTGAATATTCAATAAATAAGTAAACAAATGACTCTCGGAAACAAGAAGAAAAACCACTGGGATAATTTTAAAAATACTTTAATAAAAAAAAATGAAATATGTACTGCCCTTTTAAACAATAAGAAAAGTTTTACACATCCGTGAATATATAAATAAATGTACGAGTATATTTACTTATATACGCATTGCATGTGTAGAACTGCAGTACCTGATATTATCATATACTTTAAAATATTACTGCAATATACATTAGTGAACATATATATGCATAGACTTGATATACATTTACATGCGCATGAATGTATATATACAATCATATATTAACTTACAAAAACATTAACATTAAATTTATATACATACTTGAACATATATATATATATATATATATATATATATATATATATATATATACCTTAACCTTATATATATATATATATATATATATACTTTCTATATATATAATATTTAAACATATAACATGCGCAAAAATGTATATAAATAAATTAAAATAAATTAATAAAAATGCATAGACTGTTAGATATTAGAGGATCTTTGTATTTAAACAAAAATTACATAAATCAAAATATATTGTATGTGTTTTTAAGTGTGAACAGCCTGACGATACTATATAACTGGAACTAATGTGAAAGTTTCTTGCTTAGTAATTAAAAAAACTTTTTATTGAAGACAATAAATAACAATGAAACAATGACTAAACTGTCATTAAATAGATAATGGTTACAATCGCTTTATATTTAATATAAAAATAATAATAACTTAAAAGTTTGTGAAAAATTATTTATATTAAATAAAAGCTTCCCTGCAGACGACAAATGGCAACTATATCGGCTGCGATATTTCCTTTACAAATGTGTATACGTAGACTACGCACATTGAAAATTTATGGACACAAGAAACATTATTTAATCACAATTTCATTGATAAATAACAAACCTGATTACATTAACCAATGAAATATAATAGCAATATTAACACTTCGAAAAATTTACATGACAAATATTAATTTAAAATAAATAAAAGATTTAATTTCACAATAAAACACAAAAAAGAATGCACTCCTGCAAGCGAAAATACAATCACTAATACATAAACAAATTGATCGAGGAATATACGAGACATGTAATTACCAACTTAACACATCTTTGACCAAATACAAAGCGGAAAAGTTTGCAAAAAATGCTCGTCCTCAGTATTTATACCAGAATGAGTAATATAGATTACGATAGTTAGCCAATTAGAGACAAGTAGAATAGTAGATTGAATGATATATACATTAAATAATTAAAACAGTAAGAAAAGTATATAGACAACATCTGAAGGGAAGGCGGGTTGGTATTCCTTAGAGCATATTTACATAAGAAATTACAATCTTTCGTCCCATCAGAATAAAAAGGCAAACTATTATCGAAGTTTCAGAGCTTCACATTGTCTTAACAAATATTTCATTTATTTTAAATTAAGAAATAAAATTACTTTATATATATATATATATAATAATAATATATATATATATATATATATATATATATATATGTATATATATATATATATATAATATAATATATAATAATAATATATAAACCTTTACATAACAATTAATAATATATTAATAATAAAATAATAATAATAATAATAATATATAATATATATATATATATATATACATATATAAATATATATAAGCAATATATAATAATATAATATGTATATAATAATAATATATATATAATAATAATAATATCAATTTATATATATATGTAATAATAATATAATATATAATAATATATAATTTATATAATAATATAATTTATAATAATATATAATATAATAACATAATATCTTTCTTTAATATATATATATATATAATAACTTAATAATATAATAATAATATGTAATAATAATAATAATAACTAATAACTAATATGTAATATGTAATATATGGCATATAATATATTAATAATAATAATAATATGTATAATAATATGTAATAGCCAGCCATAATAAATATGCAATAATAATAATAGCAACTCACTGTAGCCAACCTTAATATATGTAGCTGCCTATCTATCTTCATATATCAACATGTAATATGTATATATGTTTAATAATAATAATAATAATATATATAATATATAATATGTATATATAATTTATACAATATAATAAAAATAATTTGATATAATAACCATAATGATAATATATATATAATAATATAATATATATATACATAACCAATAATAATAATAATATGTAATAATAATAATATCATATACTATTAAATAATAATAATATGTTTAATAATAATAATAATAATATCTAATAATAATAATAATAATAATAATAATATATATAATAATATAATATATATATGTATATATATGCTCTCTCTCTCTATATCTATATATATATCTACTATATATATATATATATCATTATTTCAACGCAGTTCACTTTCTTAAATCGCATTACAAAATAATAATAATAATAATAAATAATAGTAATAATAATAATAATAATAATAATAATAATAATAATAATAATAATAATAATAATAATAATAATAATAATAATAATAATAATAATAATAATAATAATATCAATAATAACAATAATAATAATAATAACACTACAGTTATAGCAATCACCAATGCTTTATTTACTTTAAAAGATATGCTCGTAAAATAAATTTACATTGGCGCTTCCTATAATACTTCATATATTTCTTTATTAAATATTATCCTATATATATCATTTACATAATGAGGTTTTGAATGTGCTATCGCGACTTACATGTATATCAGGAGGAATCTTTCAAAGAGCATTATAAGGACCTGCAGGCAAATTTATGAAACAAGATTTACATACACATATCATGTGCCCCGTGTTAAATATATATATATATATATATATATATATATATAAATATAAATATACATGGGTGTTCTTAACAAATTTACATATATTCTTTTAGAAAATATGTATATATATATATATATATATATATATATATATATATATATATATATAATAATAGCTATTAACTCAATAATAATATATATATAGCCTTATATATATATATATATATATATATATATATATATATAACAACTGCTGCTATATATATATATATATATTTGTATAATATATATATATATATATATATGTATATATATATATATATATATAAATATATATGAGTATCTGGTTGTCTAAAATAAGAAGAATGGATATTCGTGACAGTCAGGACTTCAAAGACTTTCTTTCTTCATAGTTCGAGGCGAACATGGCTAGCAGCGGTCGCTTTACTTATACTTTGCGTGCTCCTGGACCCGCATTGGAATCTTATGGCCTGGGGCACGATCTTCTGAGGAGCTCTAATAGAACGATTTTCGAGGTTAAATGGAAGAAGATGCTAGTTCTACCGGGTGAAACCCAACCTGAGTGTATAACTCAAGGACTGGCATCGAAAACCATTGCGCCGAGAAATTCTGAAGTGCTCTAGGATCAAGAGTTTCTGGGCCAGAAGGAAGAAAAAAATGCTGGTCCAACTGACAGGGCAAAAGCCCTACATTAATGGTAAATAAATAAATAAAATAAATTAATATATATATATATATATATATATATATATATATATATATATATATATATATGTAACCTATATATATATATATAACTAATATATATATATATATATATATATATATCTATAATCTATAATCTGTAACAACTCCCAGGAAGCCCTGTCAGTTGGTCCAGTGTCTTCTCAGCTACTGTTGAGAGACTCACAGCCTAGAACACTCCAGAAGCCATGTATGTATATAACCATATATATTAATAATATATATATATAATATATATAATATATATATATAAATAACATATATAATATATATATATATATATATATAGGCCTATATATATATGTATATATAATAGCATATACTATCTTCGCTAATAATATATATATATATATGTAACAGCAATAATAACTAATATAACATATAGCGCTATCTTTCCAACTATTCTTATTATATATATATATATATATATGTATATATGGAGAAACTATGTATAATGTATCATATGTAGATACAAATCATATATGCTTAATATATGCATCATATATATATAATAATAATATATATATCATATATATGTATATATGTAATGCAATAACCCATAT
>JABUQX010127776.1:0-30310 GCA_015478945.1 Trachelipus rathkii | reverse complement strand
ATATGTATATAGTATATATAGTATATGCATAATATTATATATATATATTATTTAAGTAGATTATATAATATATATATATATTATATATTTATTATATATATTATATAATAAATATATATATGTATAATATATATATAATATATATATATATATATATTTATATATATATTATATATATATATATAATTATATATATAATATTATTATATATATATATATTATATATATATTATATATATATTATAATATATATATATATCTAAAATTAGATTAGGGCTTAAATGTTAGGTCTTCTAAGTTGCAGATGTTGGAGTAGGAGTAAGTTCGATATGATGGATATATAAAGATTTCAAATGATCTTGATAAACTTCTTAGGCCGGCAGATAAGTGGCAATTGAATTTAATAGTAAACAGTGTAAGTTCTCATTCTATGGAACTCAAATAAAGATATAACAGCGATATTAATGGGGATTGGTTGAGTGCTGTGGACAAAAAAAAAAGATTTAGATGTGAATATAAGCAGCAATCTGAAAGTAGTTATCAGTGTTTGGAAGCAAGGCATAAAGCTAATAAGATGAAATGACAAAGATTTTCGCAATATTGGTTACAAAACAGACAAAGTTTAGAGTAGCTGTTAGGTCAGTATTAGAGTATAGAGCACAAATTTTGGCCCTTATTTAAAAAAGACCTTAAGTATGCTGGAGAGAGGTGTAACGTAGTGAAACAAGGATGATTTCTGGCTTGAGGGTAAGAGCTATGAGAGGAGGCTGAAGGAGTTAGGATTTTTTCTTTAGGAAGGCGATTTCTCATAGAGAACATGATTCAAGTCTAAAAAATATTTACCATGATGATAATACTGAGACCAATTAATCTTTGTTCAATGAACCCTGACAGGAGACTAGGTTAACACAATAAGAAAATTAGGAAGATGTGTAACCTTGATTCATTCAACATTCATTCTTCAATAGTGTTGTAAATTTTTGGATTGGTTTCCCGCAGGGAGTTTGTGGAGTGTGACTCACTTGCAACCTTTTGTTTGGAAATTGACAGGCCTTAGGTTGTGGTGTAGGTTGTATATGTTGGCATGGGCTGTATGAAATATTTAGTTGACTGGAACAGTCTCGATAGGCCCATTGTGGTTTATAAAATGGCTCTTTGTTTCTTATCTTCTATCGGGGGTTAATACTACGAACCTTTGATATAAATTTAGTGGACTTTCTGATTGAACAGCGATATGATGGTGTAAGCAATGGGAGAATGTTTTAGAGGTGTTTTAAGCTGTCGAAAATATCCAGCGGCGTAAGATGTTCATTGCTGTCTTGATCCAGGCGAAGTACAACACGATTAGAACTTTTTTCAACATCTATATGCAACTATATGCTATCTTTAGATTTGTTCCAAGGGCCGCTTATTATTTATAATAGCAAAAAAGTAGAAAAGATTTTACAGAAGCAAAATCAAAAAACTCTCATGAATGGGCGAAACAAGGTGGACACAAGGTTTTCGATGGATTGTTACGATCTAATGAAATTTTGAAAGCATTGTTGAAGCTTAAGAGGAGCTTGAAAGGATCAAGATATTAAACTTTTCAAAAAACTAAGATCTTTTTCAAGTCTGAAATTAAAAAGAAAATTTGTAAGTTTATTTATTTATGTCTTTAACTTTATTGTCAAACACTCTTTCCATTATGTATTACATTGTATTCTCCATTATTAGTACCGCAATCAGACTTTTAATCATTATTGAATATGAGATGCTTTGTTTAAAGATTTTTCAAACATCTTGGGAAGTGCAACACTAACTTCTGTTTCTGGATAATGAAGAAATGATGATGCCTCTTGTGAGAATCAAATTTAAAGCAAAGAAGATATAGGAAATACATTTTATTTACCCTGATGATTTTTCAAACCAATTGAGAGAGCAAGTTTCGCGAATCATAGATCCATACTTTCTAATCTTTGTATAAGTTTACTCATTGGTCCATTTTTCGACATCTATTCAAAGATTTTTCTAATTTTACAAAATAAAGTTTGATCCGTGGCAGTTAATTTAGATTTTAAGGATTAACAATGATTCACTCAAAACGCGAACTCCAAAAAAATAATTTTCTCTACTCTGGAAAAGGCTCAAAAACAACTTTTTCAGATTCGTACAGGAGAGAAAACCAACAAACTGGCTTTAATATGAGCGTTCATCATGAGCGCTTCACAATATTAAACGAAGGAAGTTATCGATCATTATTGTTGTTAAGAGATTTCAAAAGTTAAGGAATTTTCTTATATGAATTAAAATATATCTTTTTATTTTCAAAGATTACTTTAAGTACAATATTTTTATTTCTTTTTATTGAAGTAACTATATAAATATATATATATTATATTATAATATCTAATAATATAGTATAGTATTATATATATAGTATAATATATAATATATCTATATATATATATATATAGTATATATATATTATTATTATTATATATATAATATATATAAATATATATATATATATATATAGATAATATAGTAATATTATAATATATTACTATATATATATACTATGAATATATTATATAATATATTTATATAGATAGTATATCATATAATATTATTATATATATATATATATATCATATATAGATATATATATAGTGTATAATCAGAGCAAATTTTTTGCCAAGTTTTTTAAAGTAGTATAGTAGAAGGCTTTAAATATTAATATCAATTAAGACTGCAAGAAGTTATATTTTTAAAACTAAAACGATGGTCTTCTATGATGTTTGTAAAAATTTAGCTTTCTATCCTATTTTATCTGGATGCCTCTTTCGACATTGTTATTTGAAACTAAATAAATTTAAATGATATTTTGTAAAGTTATGAGAACCCTGTTAAATGAGCCAAATAGTTTAGTATGGGAAGTCAATTCCTTTTATATTGTTTGAAAAAGGTGTGGGGAAAGCATGTTTCGTTACAGTCGTGGGATCAATGTATATTCTCCGTTTGTAGTTAAAAATTAGGAGATTTTTTTGCAAAGTGTTCTATGAGTTTTGCGTGTTGTGTGGGGTCGAGTACTTGTAAGATGGGGCGTATATCTTTGATGTTGATGTTATGATTGAGATTGGATCTATGTGTGGTAAAAGCGGAGTTTTGATAGTCGTAAGAAAGATCATGTTTTATGTTGATAGGTCCTTGCGTATTTGAAGTCATTTGTTTCGCTTATGTAATGGGAGGTGCATTGGAAAGCATATGATTTTGTATATGCATTGTGAGATGTTATTTTGCATATGAGTGGGGTGGTTTGAAGATTCTTTTTAGAGACGAGTCTTAATGTTGAGGGTAAAGTTTTAAGGGTTAAAGTTTTAGGATTTTGATGATTTGGTATTGTGAGGAATGGGTAAATAGGTGAGGAATTGTGTGTAATATTAATTATAATTGATAAACCATATCTATTTATTTTCTTTTTAGAGGTATTTATATATAATAACATTAATAAAAAAAATAAGGTAGCATATATAAGAAACAGAATTTCTCAAAAATTGTTGTTCATGTTCATTTCAATGTTTCAAAGAATTGTTTTTATTTCTTGTGATTTTTATCATTTCTCTTCTACAAAATGAAATCAAATACATTTACAATACTTTCAAGAAACTCTCTTACCCTACCTACACAATCAAAAGATCACTTAAAAAGCAAAAAAATAAATTCTACAACCCTACCACTGAGACCAACACACACTCTCTCACTTATTTACCCATTCCTCACATACCACATCATCAAATCCTTAAAACTTTACCCTCAACATTAAGACTAACCTCCTCTAACACCTCGTCTCTAAAAAGAATCTTCAAACCACCCACTCATATACAAAATAACATCTGACAATGCATATACAAAATCCCATGCTATCAATGCACCTCACATTACATAGGCGAAACAAATGACTTCAAAAGAAGACTCTATCAACATAAACATGATCTTTCTTACGACTCTCAAAACTCCGCTCTTACCACACATAGATCCAATCTCAACCACAACATCAACATCAAAGATATGCACTCCATCCTACAGGTACTCGACCCCACAAAACGCAAACTCATAGAATCACTATGCATAAAAAATATTCCTAATTTTAGCATACAAAAAAGGAGAATATACATTGGATCCCACACTTAACAACATTTCTTTCACCACACCCTTGTCAAAAATATAAAAGCATTTACTTTAAAATCTAAAACTATTTCTCATTTCAACAAATTTACGATAAAGCTTGACAAAAATATCAATTAAAAATTTATTAGTCTTCCCAAATAAACAACGTCAGAAAGAGGATTCAGATAAAATAATGATCGAAAGCTAACGTTTACAAATATCATATGAAGACCATGTAATTAGTTTTAGATATTATTCTTGCAGTTTTTATTGAAATCAATATTTAAGGCCTTCTAATATAATATATAATTATATATATAATATATCATAGGATATATATATAATATATAATATATGATATATTATATATATACGTATATTAATATATATATAATATATATAATAGTATAGTTATATATTATATATATATGTTTACCGTAACCGTCTATTATAAAGGATATAGTAAAGTTAACAACAAACCGTATCTTATGTTACGGGAATTTTTGTTGCACAGCTATAAGAAGTCTGGTACACATTTATAAAATCTTACATTAACGGGTTTATTCTTTTTTGGTAGATCTTATTAATTAAGGTAACCAATGAGTTCTGTTCAGCTCCACGGCACAGCCAGCTGGCGCTGAGATGGTCGATTAAGAGTCAAAAAGTCCCAAAGAGATCAAAACATATTGGCACTCTCTTGGTCCAAGAATTTGTAAAGTACATGGAGTCAGATTTAAAATAATAGCTCGATATTTTAAGAATAAACATTTATTTTTTGCACAATGGTCGAAAATGAAACTTAATTTGGGTTTCATGAAATATGGGTACCTGGAGATTAAAATATAGGAAGACAAATAATATAGAAAGTACGAAATTGCCAATACGTATTTTAAAAAATTGCTATATCAAGGATTTCGATTCTCGGAAAATAGGGCCAATTAACGATTTACAGAGATAAAGTTCTTTGTTTTTGGGAACACCCAGGGAGACAAAGCCCTTTCTGATCTGTGTTGCGTATTCATTAAAAAAAAAAAAAGTGCTGATAGTGAAAGTGAAAAGTGCCAAAATCAAAATATAGTGTAAATTTTATAGGCTGCTACTGTTTAAACTTAGGGTGACTAAGTCTAGGCCATATTATTATTAATTCTATACTTCTACCACAACTTGTGGTGACGAGTAAGAATTCCAGTTTATTATTAGTTCCACAAGTCGCTACCCGTTCGAAAATGACCTCAATTTCTGTAATTAACGCTAAGAAAAAAAGAAAAGAAAATAAATAAGTAAAAAACCGTGCTGGAGAAAAGGAAGAGACTTTGTTAAAATGCCCAGCCATAAAAAAGATCCCCCCGATTTAAGACCGTGAGGAGTAGGGGAAAGTCAAGTACTACCCCAAAGCATCTGCGAAAACTTCGTCCGTTTCTCCTGCTTCCCCTCCAATATTCTCCGTTAAAGAGAAGAAAATTCAGAATTTTCGGATGGAAGAAGGAAGTCAGGGACCTGCACACCCCACTACGAGCAAGATCGATTAACCCCACAGTTTCTACCCCCTTAGTGGAGACTCCAAAGACCAGGTCTGCCTATTGGTGCCATTTCCAAAATTAGATTGTGGGGAATTGATACATGACTTGGTTACACACCACATAACTGTAATTTAAATGAACGGAGGTAGACGATCGCAAAAGAGTGCGCGCCCCTAGACAGAATATTACGCTCCGTCCTCCCTATGATATTGGTAGTGACCATCAGATTTCCCCCCATTAGGGAGATTGCTTTCAAAAGGTTAATTGCTTGCTATAGAAGAAGCTTATGTTCCCAAATCTGCGAAGTCAATCAGAGAAATTTCATAAAAAAAGGAAGAAAAAAGAAAGAGAACTCCTTAGTTTTACTTAGCCTGAGTTCGTGATGTTATGGAAGATATCGATCGATTGCTTCAGACAAACAGTGCGCCTTTTTGTTCATGATGTTTATTAATGAGTCCCATCTCGCATCCAAGAAAGTTTATTGACGCTGGCAGACGATAGCAGTCTTGAGAAAAATATACAAAAGTAGCCAGATAACTTGATATAAGAAGCTTATAGGAATGACCACGAAAACCCCCCTGAAACGAAGGGGAGAGAATATGGGGGGCATGTAATCATTGCTACAAGGAGAACACTTTCCCGGACCCAGAGAGCAAGATCACATTGAGGAGAGTCGTTATAAACAACGATAAACATAACGGACGCCTATGTTCAGAGGAAGGCTAACTGTAATCAAATGCGCATATTGAGATGAAGGCCTTAAGTCTCTCACCAAGGTCGCAGGACAGCTTAGTGAAGCGGCTGCCAAACCTACCGAGAAACTGTTATGGGTGATGGAATATTAGTAGCAAGTCCGAGAGAAGCTTGACAAGGCACAAAAAATGACAGACAAAGACATGGCAGAATACCGAAAGCCCCCCGCCAGATTTTCTACACGTAGAAGCGTACACAGCCATTCGAAATTTTATCCGATTGTATTCTTTGTTTTCCGGCCAAATAGAGAAAATCGCAAGCACCTGAGTCAGAACCGCCAATTAGAACGGCAGGAAACGCATTCAGAACCCCCCCCCCCCCTCCACGAGGAATTAGGCGGGGGGGAGGTACATATTTTAAAGTGAAATGATAGTTATTTAATTATGGGAATTTGTGCGTATTAATAGATTTCTCTACGTCAACTAAGTTGGTTTCAATAGATAATAATAGGAATAAATTATGATTGGAATTATAATGGGTATATGTAAATAATACTAATAAATTATTAATCATAAAATATGTAGCTTTGAATAATTTTAAGAATAACGAGCGAAGTGCTCACTGGCATGTACAAGTGAGAATCCCCTCCAACGGGAAGCTTGGTGTCCCGGATTATTGATAAGAGTATCAATGGAACCCCATTACGATACCCACGCTTGCTCTAGTGGCTCAGCAAACATTTATTTTAATTACGTGGCTCCTATAGGAGGAAAGTTCCGCTTATAAATAATAATTAAGGGTGTTAAATTAATGTTGAAATTTAATACTAATAGGACTGATTGTTGATAAAAGTATCAAAACGAGTCTTTATTTTAGATATGGTAGTGAGGTCAACTTGGATCCCTATAGATTTGGGACGGTAACGTATATCGATTTGGTCAAATCTAAAAGCTGCTAATGGACTGTAATTGAAGATTAACTCTCGCGAAAATTTCAATGGATAGGTTTAAAGAAAAACTTATGATAGTGCAATTTTACAACCAGATTACCTATTGTATTCTAGGAATGCCGTTCCTGAAAAAATTTGCTTTCAGGGCAGATCCAATTTTGGGCTCGGCGTAGCCTAAATTACCCGCCCCCCGAAAAATAGACGGGTAATTTGGAATTTTTCTGCCGATTGTTGACTATATGAAACACTAAAATGTAGGCTCTTTTGCCCTACTAAAACGTTGTTTTCGGTTTTTTCTGTTGTGCTGATCATGGTCTTTCAGAATTTTAATTATTTCAAAACCCAGGTTTTTGACATTTCTTCCGCGTGATCAACTTCTATAAATTTTGTCGAAATGACTTCAAACTTGAATATGTATTTAATAGGTCCAATTATCTAAAATGTACAGAAGTACGTTTTTCTATTTTTTGAGTTTTGTGCTCAGCGTTGTCTCCAATTTCCAAACCCATTTTTTTTGGATTTTGAAATGAAAAATTGCGATAATTTTTTTTATGTTCTGGCAAAGTGGATGAAATTTTCAGGGCATATGTAATCGGGCAAGATGCATCTTTTTTGCTTAGATAATTTTTGTGTATACTCAAAAGAAATTTTTTTAAAAATTTTCGATTTTTTTTTTTTAATTTGTTCCAAGAACAAATCAAAAGCTAATGCATATACAAAGAAATTATCTAAGTAAAAGATGTGCATCTCCCCCGAATACATAAGCCCTGAAAATTTCATCCACTTTCGCGCTGAAACAGAAAAAATTATACGCAATTGTCAGTTTCCAAAATTAAAGAAAAGTGGGTTTGGAAATGGACAACGCTGAGAGCACAAAACTCAAAAAGTCGAAAAAGTACTTCTGTACTATTTTAGAAAATGGACCTATCTATACATATTCCAAGCTTGAAGTCATTTCGGAAAATAAATTCTGAAAGTTGATACGAAAAATGTCAAAAACATGGGTTTTACCCACTTCCTTCCGTATCACCTTCCTACGTTTACTTTCAGGCCCCTCCTTTTACATACTTTGCCAAATCTCTCTACCAATCTTCTCAAACTCTCTTCAGACTTCCCATACAACACAAAAACATTCTCCGCATATAATAGGATAGGGCGCCCTCCACTCTCTCCCATTCTCTATCATTCTAATACCCAATTTCCTGCCACCCCCACCTCATAATTCTTTCATAAACCCCTCCAATACAAATTGATGAATAACCAAGGAGGAATACAACAAACCCATGTCTCAACACCGTATTAAACTAAACCCAATCACCTTTGACACCATTTATTCTCACACACGCCTCACTATCCTCATACATACTTTTGATTCCATTCAGAAGCCTACCACCAACACCATTATATCACTAACACCTGCCATAGATCTTCCCTATTAACCCTATTCATACGCCTGTTTGCAAATCCAAAACACCTAAATACAATAATACAATTTATTCTCCTTTCATTTTCTCAATCATTTGTTTCAATGTAAAGATTTGATCCACACATCCCTACCACTCCTAAACGCTACCACTCCTAAACGCATCAGTCCTTCAGTCACTTCGACGCATTCTTTCGACCAAATACCAGCATAATATCTTCCCACACACTCAATAAACTTATTCCCCGTAATAATTTTACAGTTCCCCTTATCTTCCATACCCTTATTTAAGGTTACTATTACTGCATTCCTCCAATCCCTCGGATATACCCTCCATGAAAGCTTTATTACACAACCTCCAAATTCCCAATTCAATCACCATCTCGCCTCCGTCTTGATCATTACCAGTCAATTTTCATCGTATACCTGCAGATTTATTCATTTTTCAACTTTACACTCTACCCCATACCTTCCTTTTGCTAATAACCTCATCCATAAAAATACCATTCCTTCTGTGGCACCATCAAACCCAGCACAACTTCACGATCACTCTTCATTGCATTGCCAATATTAAGTAAGATTTTCTGAAGTGTTCGTTTCCTACACTCCCCTCACATCCATTTCATCAGTTTACAAGAGCACCATATCTATTCATTATTCTAAGCAGGGTTCCCTTATTCTTCATTCTTAATCTTTGCGCTTCCTTTCAGAAGAGCTTCCCTATTCCCCCCTTGCAAATCCCCCATTTACCTCCTTTCCAAACTGATTCATTTACCACTTGTTTTTCTCCTTATGTATGCAACCTTTTAGTATTTTTCTTTTTTCCCTCCTTATGATAATTCCAAGCATCTTTCTTTATAATCTTCATCATTTGCTTTATACATTCAACCACGCATTCTTTTTTACTTTTAGCCGCTTGCTTCACTTCTTCTTCACACCACTCACGTTTAACATTCTTACTTCCACCTGAGCACATCCACATACTTCTTTCACTGCTAACAATTGCTTCCTTCATGGCTCCCAGTATTGTTCGTCTTCAACTTGTTCACCATTCAAAAGCTGACTCTCTGAGAGCGTTCTTACATACTGTAGCCTTATTACCTGTGTTTCCACTAACCTTCTCACTTCTTATTTTATCCACGTCCTTCTGTATCACCTTTCCTCTCCAGCCAAGGCCCCCCACCGTTACTTAATTTTACATGACAATCATAATGATCCGGATAATCTCCTATCTCTAATACCCTCACTGATTAACAGGTCCAACACATACTTTCAACATCCCCTGTCTATCACCAACACAAATCAAAACATACTTTTTCACTTCGGATACCATCTCTACCTCACTACCAACGTCTAGATTATATCTTATGGATTACTCTGTGTTAAAGAAAGTATTACTTACCAGCACATACTCTCTCCTCAGAAGAATCAGTCACCTTCCTCACCATGCTCATTTTGCTCCCGACATCCCCAATAAAGCTGGACCTGTTATACCGATCCTTTTTTTGAATCACCTATCCAACCATCAGGTCCCCCAACACTATCAATTGAAGGCTTTTACTCACCCCATCCAAAAAAACATCGTTCAGATTAGTCAAAAAAAAAATCTTGACTTCTGCTTCAACGTTTCCTCGATGGACCATATCGTCACAACCACAGCATACCCTGTGTACCTTGTGAAACTTAAATGTGTCATCCATGTAGAATTCTAGGCTCACGTCCACACAAAGTTTCTTACCAAGGCTCTATTCCACAAGGTCAGTCAATTCAAAAAGTTGCAACTCCTTCTCTCCCCCGCTCATTCCTTTTCTCAACTCAGGCACACACACATTTCACCACCACACCACTCATTTCACCGTTTCCTTGTCCTCTTGTTTCTCCGTCACAAGCGAGCAAACAAATGCTTAGCCCGTTTTTAAATAATACTGCCGCATCCACCTCTTTCTCTTCGTCCTCAACATTTATCCTCTGACATTCCATGTACTACAATATTAATCATACAAGTTTCGCCGAAAATTAGGACGGCCGGTTTAACGGGCGAATCACGACCATTCTCCGAGGCATTCCATTAGATTCCTAGCAGAGAGATAGGTGAGGAGTGGGCAACGCGGCTCAGAAGCCCAACTATATTGACCCCCGTCCCCAGACGCCTTCTACCGACACGGCGAGCAAGAACATACACGATGTGGGGTAATTCTTTTCTTCCCCCACAATAGGATATATATATACATATATATATATTAGTATATATTATATATATATCTATATATATATATATATAATATATAATATATTAAATAATAATTATTTAATATTAAAAAATTAAATTAAATATATATAATAAAACAATATATATACTAAATATATATATATAATATATAAATATATATATATTATATTATATATATATATATATATATATATATATAATATATATATTATTAATATTATATATACCGTATATATATATTATTTATATTATATATATATAATATATATTATATATATATATATATATATAATATATATATATAAATAATATATAGATATTATATATATATATATATATATATAATATATATAATATACTATTATATATATATATATATATTATATAATATATATATTTATATATATTAATATATAATTAATAATAATATATATATAATATTACTTATATATATATATATAATACCCCAAGACTGAGGGTAAGGTGCGATATCTGGCTCATTGAAACAGAAAAGAGTAGAAAGAATATGACGAAAGTCGAAAGAAAACCCAGTCTTACCTCCCCTTTATACCTTTTAGTGAGAACTTCGTCGCAGGTCAGAAATCCACCCAGAGCTTCCACGGGGACCGCGGCGGACCCTCACAATGGTATCTCGTCAAATGTGGGTTCATCCCTATGGGCCTAGGTGGGCCACAACCATCTCCCTCACAAACCCCGCCATTCACTGCCATTCATGCACCTTTGATTCCTCGGCCTCTGCCAAACTTTCTCAATTCTCTCCTCCAGATATTCCTGTTTAATTGATCAATCCACTTTTTCTTCGTCTCTCTGCCGGTCGATTCCCAGCACGACTCCACCAGTATACATTGCTGCTTACCAACCGAGTTGAACCCGCTATCATCTTCCTTTCCCAGATGACCCAAGCCATTCTCAACGTAACTCTTCATTTATTCTTTCATTTACCCATTCTCCACACCAAACACTCCTGATACGTCATTCGTCATTTATCAATTCTTCTCACACCGTACGCCTTGTACCTTAGATATATCTGGGACACAGTGTACTTAGAATCTTTACCTCTTATTCCAGACCATAGTCCACTACTATAACATTAACACAGTAACAACACATACCCTCATATATAATATAATATAGATTTTATTATATTATATATAATATAATAATTTATATATATATTATATAATAGGATATATGATATATATATATATATATATTAATATATAATATATATATATTTTCCAGAGGGTGGAATGCCCGGAATCGGAGTCGGGTCGGGGTCGAGTCGAAGTCGGTCGGAATCTTTCAAAAGGGATGGATCAGAGTCGAAGTCGGAGTCAGGTAATTTTTAAAGGCCGGAGTCGGAGTCGGTAATTTTTAAGAGGCCGGAGTCGGAGTCGGAGTCGTTAATTTTGAAAGGGTGGAGTCGGAGTCGGAGTCGGAGTCGGAGTCGGAGTCGGAGGCGGAAAATTTTGAACCGACTCCACAACCCTGTTGGTATTGGTATTGGTATTTGCTGAAATTCCAGTATTGGTATTGGTATTGGTATTGGCAGTAGCATCAATGAGAGTATTGGTATTGGTATTGGCCAACGATTCAGTTCTGGCACATCACTAGTTGGGGAGGCCTGACCATATACCATACAGCCATAGTCCAGCATCGATCAGATTAGGGTGATATAGAGATGTAAAGGGGACTGCGGTCAGCACCCCAAGATTTTGAGGTGAGATGATGTAACAAGGTCAAGCCCGCGATGACGTTTTCAGGAGTTTAATATGCGGTGCGTAAGTTAAGTGGCCATCTAGAATGAGTCCTAGAAATTTAACTTGTGAAGTTGCTGGAATGAGCCAACCATATAAGATTAGTTTCGCTGGAAGAAGTGGCAGTCTTCAATACCTTTTTTCTTTAAAAGCAATTGGTGAGGGTCTTTGGTGGGAGAAGAAATGGGATTACCCCATTGGTAAAATTTCTCAATAGCTAGTTGAAGTTGCCGTTCGAGAAAAGGCAGCCTGGCACCGGCTATATATAACGCAAGGTCATCAACATAGAGAGAAAAAGTGACCGTCGCTTGAGATAGAAGTAACGATAGTGCATTAAAGCCGAGAGGAATAGTACATACCACTAGATAATACCCTGTGGAACGTCTTCATTCAGGAGTAAAGTGACGTGACGGAATAGGAAGGCAACGAACCTAAGATGGATTCTATTAGATTAAGTATTTGATTGAAAAGAGGGAGCTGTCCCACGGAAACCCAACGCGAATGGAGTTAAAGAGAATGCCGTTTCTCCAGAGTTTGTGTCGTAAGCTATTTTCAAGGTCAAAGACATAACAAGAACATCCCACCAGTTGAGAAAGCTTCCCGGATGTCATGTCGTTTTAACAAGGGGTTCCGCCGGTCGAGACGATTCTTTGCGGCGAAACCAAATTCAAAAAGTGATTGGCCGGCTCTCCAGAACAGACAGAGAAAACGGTCCTGAAACCATTTTCTGCCATTACATTTACAGGGAATGACAGGTCAGCAAAATTTGGTCTTTGGTTGTCCGCCAACTTTCGATCTTTTCCCAGATTTGGGATAGGAATTACAAAAGCTGTATTCCCAAATAGATGGGAAAAGAAGATTCGATCCAGAATTCTTTTATACAGATCCAGCAAAATGCTGATGCCGAGGAATGGATATGATGGAGCATGAAGTGTACGAAATGCCTTGTCTGGACCACGAGCACCGTCTTTGCTATTCGCCTGTGGCAGTTTGATACTCTGCAGTGGAAAAAGACGGTTATAGGTATGATCCCTATTTCGCTGTTGAAAAGTCTGGCAGGCAGTGTGAGTTTTCGAATGTGTTGAAAGACTTCAGGATATGAGGAAAAGAACTCAAGTTAGCTAGCAAACTATAACTAATGCATCTGCGAAGCAGCAGCCACGAGCAGAGATTCGTGTTCTAGCAATAACAGGCCATAACGGTGAGGTACTGTGGTAGAGAGGTTGTTGGATGCGACGAGGATTTTCTGGTGTAACTTTCCCACACTAAAGGAAGGGAAGTTGTGGAGTTAACAGTACCGAAATTATATTTGACTAAAATTGTTTACGATATTTGGCGAAGTAATTCGTCGAGACTTCTCGCCGCAGCTACTTTAAAAATAATCATGCTTGGGGTGGTACGGGTCCTTTTGTGTTGCCAGTAGAGTTCTTCTCTCGGTTAGCTTGTAGGCACTCATGGGGGCACAAGGGGTTGGCCGCCGCCTGGGCTGCGGAAGGACTTGCGAAATTTTTCGAAGCTTGTCCGCTCGCCGAAGATGACAAACTTGTTGGAAGAAGCGAAAGGGATAATCAACAGTCGGGAAATTGGTTTATTGAAGGCAGAAAAAGCTGATAAAAAGGAGCCCCTCCGCTCGCTCATAACGCCAGCTGGAGTTTAGGTAGTTAACATTGGGTACCAAGCTTTCATTTTAGCTATTTGCGTATGATCACCGCCTATAAAAATCAAAGTTAGACCAGGTAAAGCGATCCATACGGAAATGGGAGCAAAAGGAAATATCAATACAGAAAGAAGTGTATGTATCTAAACGTTCATATGTAGAGAGTCCTGTGTAAGGCGTCCCAGGGAATTCAGGGGGTTAGAGATCACAAGGGATGCAGGTTCTTCCACGACAGTTTGGACAGAATGACCCCACTGAAGGGGTGAGCCGAGGTGAAGTCTCCTAGTATAAACAAACCAGAGTAGAGAAAGCGGCTTTAAAAGATCAGCGTAAGTGCACTTAGTAAATTTCACTACTCGGA
Organism: Trachelipus rathkii; assembly: GCA_015478945.1. Lineage (NCBI taxonomy): Eukaryota > Metazoa > Arthropoda > Malacostraca > Isopoda > Trachelipodidae > Trachelipus > Trachelipus rathkii. Next base: position 15,550 of record JABUQX010127776.1, on the reverse strand, counting down.
AGCTATTGTAGATCGAGCAGGCAGATAGTAAGGTCGGTGGGACAAATGAATTTATGCTGCCACGCATGAAATTTAGTTTGAAGAGGGACTTGAAAATAGGGGACACACTTATAAATGATGATATTCGCGCACCCTACGCTTATCATTTTGTCACCTCTTTCTATAGAGGTTAGCGGTGATTTATTATATTCCGACGGTTGAAAGAAGTCACGATGACAAAGTCGAAGTATGTTTATTAGTTGCACAAATTCTTCAAAATTTGAGTGGTAGCCACGACATTCCATTGAAGGAAAGTGGCAATGCCGTGTTGTTATAAATGTTATGATGATGGTCTTTTGTAACAATTGTCTCTATGTGACTAGGGGCGGTGTTAGAGATGGATTCAGATGGAAGGGAAAGGCTGAGACGTGGATCTCGACGAGGAGGGGTAACAAATCTTGGTGGTAGAAGAGATAGGTCACACAACAGAGATTTGGGTTGTACGACCGCTTTTTTGAAGGAATTTTCAGTAGTAGTTGGAGAAAGGGCCTCATATGACAGAGATGGAATAAAATTTTTGGAAAAATTATTTACAGCTGCATTTTATTTTCCTTTGATAAATTATGTGTGGATTGGTTGTCGTTGAAGACAACCAAATGTTCATTGTTAGGAATTGGACGGAACTAGTATGAACCAAGGCAGAGGCCAGATGTCAGACAGTTGTGAGAGGATATGGAGTGGTTTCCATGAAAATGGAAGGTAAGGTGGTCACCAGAAAGGTGTTTGGGTGCGGATATTTGGGTTCCCAATATAGGGAGTTTTCGGTTGTTTGACAAAGTCTGATACTGGAGATTTTTCCACTCCGATGCGAGTGATTTTGGGTGGACGATTGGACAATTGATTTAAGAATGGAGACCTCTGGATCTTCCTTTCCTGCCTCCAGACAGATCCAGAAGACGCTTAGAAGCGTTTATGCAGCGTTACGTTGGACAGTTTTTCATTTCGCTCTCTCGGAGCGAGGACGCATTTAGAAAGAGCTGGGTTACTTCTCATCAAGCGTCTTTAAATGCGGGCTGTTATCCCATTTCATCCGTAGGGTTTAAAAGAATTTCCCTTGGGGAGTGCTGAGAAGGAATTCGGGAAGAAGTTATAGGAAGACTCAGAAGAGCTAGAGTTACCTTGCAAACTATAAAAGGGTTGATTGGTTGGTTGTTCGATAGCTGTGATTGTTTGGGTACGATCAATCTATTAAAGTCATTGCTTTTGTCTCTGGAATAGACTTATTTGGCGGAGGTCTCTTCTGAGTTAGCATTTTTTTGTGTCTGGTTAATGTGTTTTCGCTTTAGACAAGCGGAATGATTTGCATTTTTAACAATAATCTTTAGCTTGGGGATTATTTTTTTTCTTTGCGATTTGATCTTTTTAGGAACATCTTTTTCTACGGAATTGAGTATAAAGGTCGAAGGGTATTAAGGGACAAGAGAGACAGTCCTGGTTCAAAAGTTCTGGAGAACCTTTTCGATAGGTATGAGACATGTGTCTGCAGGAAATGTTTTCCAAGTTTTATGTTGGATATGAACCAACTTAGTTTCATTGCTGGTTTGTTGAAGGTTAGTACTCTGGATAGGGTTGTTGACGGCTTTTTGGAAGGGAGATTGGTCAAGGGGCTGCGTCATGGTCCTGTTGGCATGGTCGGGCTGTGTCGGCTTGCTGGTCAGACACGGTTACTAGTAACTAGCCCGAGTTCGCTAGGATTTGGAGATTTCTACAGGATGGGGTTTGTGTCGTTGGATTACTGATGAGTCATGGGCAGCTGCAACTTGTTGCGAAATTTGCCTTTGTCTTGTAGGATAATTTTCATTGAGCTGGGCGTATGTCATCTCCTCTGCTCAATTTATGTATGGTAGATAACTCCAAAACCTCCTGGCTTACGATACTGTAGCACATTTTGAAGAAGAAGCACTTAAAAAGTTTTTAGAATTTCTACAGTTAGGGGAATTTTCACATGGAGTGTGAAAATTCTCCGCAGATTGGGCAATGTCATCCGGCTCCCTAAAGTATTTTCGGGGAGACCAAACCGTTGACATTTAACAACCCTGGGTCGAGGATAGTGCGAACATTGTAACTTGTGAACCCTATTTTCACCTTTGTAGGTGGATGATTGGTGTTAAACTTAATTAAAGGTTAGGAGTAACCGAGGATTTGGGAGTGTCAGGCGAGTCCCAAACTAGGGGAATCTATAAATTGGTTTGTAACGGAAAATCCATTTTCTGCCTGGAGATTTTCTCATAAATGACAGGTTATGTCTTCGTCGTTCTGTTCAAAAGGACAGGGTCCAATATTTGAATGTGTTTGCTTTTTTTCATCGGGAGTAGAAATAAATGGAATGTTTGCGAGAGACGTTAAGGATGACAAAATAGAGCTTTGGCTCCGGTTAGCAGCTTGAACGAGAAGGGACCCATTTCTCATTAATGTGACTGGAGGGGTCTTCAACTCCTAAAGCTTCTTGCAAGTGCAGTCGCTAGGGAAGAATGGTTCTTGCTCCAGTTTAAGAGCTGAGGTAGTGGATCGTAGATGTAAATATTTCGGGAATGAGGTATCCGATGGCATTCCTGGAGGGGGTGCAGCGTATGGAATATAAGAATGAGAATGACTATGACGGGGTCACCTTTTCGGGACTGCCCTAACCGTTTGGACACCTGGGGTGTTAGGGGCATAACAGTCGACGAATCGCTGAAAATGCAAAGGACCCTCAGGTGTAGGAAAAGGAAGAAAGGCAAAGGTACCTGCTGGTCTAGAAGTAGTAGGGACTAAGCTGGGGTCTGGCTGGGAACTAGATGGATGGTAATGGATATTGATGTTATTCTCACCTTTCTTTAATAACGTTTTTTCATTAATTAACTTTCATAAAAATATTAAACCACGAACGTTGTCTCCATGAATGAATACTGAATAGTTATAACAATAAAACAAATGAAACATAAAAGTGAATAACAGGAAGGGCTGAAAAGGCGTATATTTCATAAAGAAGGGTAATCCTTCTCCCCTCATCAGGTTACAGACCAGAGACCCACACAATCTTCCGGACTCCACCCCGTAGGGCAGGCTGTGGATGTGGCCTCTGATTTCCTCCCGGAACTCTACGCCAGCTTACCCCCCTTGTACCACATTGCACTTTATATCTTTACGCAAAGACCGAGATTGTACACACAAAGTGTAGAACGGCCTCCTTAGCAGTTAGCCAAGGCTCAGGTTCCCTACAATTGGCAGCCTGGTCAAAGGCGAGGTAAAGAACCGGTTTTTCTCCTGTACCCTCATCCACGGGGAGGAAGTGTGGGGTGAACTGAAAAACCATGCGGGATGAGGCACAGGATAGCCCAAGGGGCTGTGACGGGAAAAAAGTGGAGGGTAACTCGCATACAAGAAAAAAAAGTTAGAAATTGTGATAAAGGTGGATTTAAAAGACGAAAATTTATATGAAAAATGAGGGGAAAGGATGAAGGTTGAAAGTTAATGCATGTGACAAATGCTAATGCACGAATGCACAACAAATGCACACACACACGCGTTGGGGGACGGAGGGGACACACATAAATACCCAACGGCATTGGTTCTCATCGCTATGCCATGCACAAGTTTATATATTAAGAGCATAACACCGCAATGAGAATCAATACCCCCTTCCGAGGGTCATCCATTTATAAAAAAAAATACTTTTATAAGGTTAGTTTTGTGTTTAGGACATTAACTTTGCGAGTTTTCTGTAGTATAACTGCCAAACGCTACATTTTTAGTCTTAATCGACCCCCTTTTCCAGGAAACTATTGAAAAGGGATTTTATAAATGTAATTATATGGGTATATTTACCGTGTAATTGGGTGCAAAAATTAGTACAGTTCTACCCTACTGAAACAAGTTCCATTTTATTCATTCATTTATCAATGTAATTGAAGTGATCGACAATTCTAGGCGAGGTATACTAGGGTTCGTGTGGGAAAAATCCAAAGCAAGTTTTGTCATCAACATTTACAGACCAACTTCAATGATGAACAAGGTAATTAAAATATTGTTTTTGTAGCAAGGAAATAATTTTCACTGATTATTTTAGACAGAGAGCTGCATTCCTGTCTGGGGATTGATTCTTGTCGCAATCTTCGGCTTTTCCCCCCCCCCAGGTGGGGTGAGTATATGAAAACCTAAGTCTTGTTGAACATAAGAAGGTTCGAGGTGTATACGAAGTCTCGATCACCTAAAACCAAGAAAAATTTGAAATGACGCCTGTCAAAGAAGGGATGTTGATACATATTTCCCAAATCTTGAAGAGGGAACAGACACTTAGAAACAAATCTTGAACGAAGTTAATTTGAAGACGTCTATCTTGAACCACATGTCAAAGAAAACTGAATGATTGGAAAAAAATGAAACTGTTCAATGTATCGTGAGACCTCCAACTTTACCAGACGGGATAAGTCGTCTGAACATTACTCAAATATTGAAAATTTGAACTCAACGTTTGCACAAAAATGTTTTTTTTTTTTAATTTCAGGAAGACAAACATTAATTTTGTATTGACATTTTCTTTGTAGAACTATTACTAAAGAGGACGCTTAATTTGTTGAATTGAACGTCTTTAGATTGCAAATTTTACTTTCACAGTTTTAATTTTATAACGTTCAAAATTATTTAGGGTTTAACAAAAGCAAAAAAACAAATCTAAGCAAAATTTTATCTTTCATCAGAATTGAAATAATAATAATAATAATAATGATAATAATAGTAATAGTAATAATAATAATAATAATAATAATAATAATAATAATAACAATAATAATAATAATAATAATAATAATAATAATAATAATAATAATCCAGTGAACATTTCAATTAGCTTAATAATCTGCAAAAAAATCTTTATATATATATATATATATATATATATTATATATAAATATATATATATAATATATATATATATATATAAATATAATATAATATAATATATATATAATATATATATATATATTAAATAAAATATATATATATATATATAATAAGCAAATATAAATTTAATATATACTATATATATATATTATATATATATAACATCATGAATATTTAATAATGATTTTATTGTTTACCGTGTAATAAAGGAAGATTTGCAATTATGCAAATAGACAATTTAAAAAATAAATACAATATTATACAAAATATTTTACAACCGTGATTGATTTTATTAGAAATAAAAAAAAAAGATTTCGAAAAAGTTCCAAAATTCTTTTTAATTTGGGTAAAAAAAAAAAAATCCCTCGTGGTAAAGACAAAGTTTTCTACTCTACTGTGATTTCAACAAGATTATTCATGTTTACAGCCATTTTAAAAACGCTACTCAAACTGTTTAATGTAATGTAAGTGTGGCACAACCCGAGGAGTTGTTTAAGTAGAAAATATGTATATATTTGATTATATATTATATGTAAATATAATATTATAGATTTTTTTAACTATTGATTTGTTTCTGTCCTTCTAACTTATTATTAATTATTATTATTATTATATTATTTGATGTTATTTCCATTATTTCAAATTTGTTTAACGATATCTAAACTTAATTTGAAAACATTTTTTTAGCTGTCAATATTCTTTTTCCTTCTAAACAAAAAATTCAAATTAACCAAATTATAATAAACTTTAAACCTGCTTGACATTAAAATTTAAATGGAAATTGAAAAGGTGAAGATTTAACTAAGAAAATGTAAGATATCATAATAAAATAAAAAGATTAAAATAATATATAAAAATTAGAAATAAATAATAAAATAATATAATAATAAAATATTAATTGACCAACCCGTAGGGGAAATCCCAAAGGATTGTTAAATAGTACAATGTTAAATTAACATGATGTGATATATATATATATATAATATATTATATTAAAATTTAAATATATTAAATATGAATATATAAGATATATATATAATATATATATATATATATATATATAGTATATTATTTTTCATTATAATGTTTATAACCAAATACCTCATATATGGGATCCATATAATAAAGTTCCTGTGTAGATTATGAGGTATAAGGTTTGTAGGCAAGGGAGTAACGAATTTACTAGAGTGAGTATAGACTCACAGCTCGGATACCTTCAGAAACATGACAGCTTACACAAATCTACTATAAAATGACTCTAATGAGAGAGAGAATCAAAGATTAAATTCCTTAAAAAGGGTTTAAACCAGAACGTTAAGAAATGACTTATGGAAAAATATTATGATTATTTTTTTTGTGTCCTGTAACACGTCAAACAGCATACATGCATACTTCACATTTACATATTTATTTCATAAAACATCAAGTTTATTAAAAAGCTTATAGTAGCTACATCCTTTCATTATTGTTATCACCACCAACATTAAATATCATCTAACGTGAACTCATCATTAAATTCAAGTAGAACTTAAAAATCTACCTACTCCAAGAGTTTAGTTATTAATACCTCTCTTCAAAAACATAAATTATTTAAAACATATTATTTTACCATAGAACGTTTTTCCATTCTTTCACTACGTTATCAATATAATATATATATAAATTATATAATTATAAATTAAAGTAATTTTAATTATTATATTATTATTACAGTTATTAATTACAAAATTTAAATAGCTCATTTTTTATATTATTATATAATTTTAATTTATTTTATATATTAGTAAGATATTTATATATTATATATAATATAATTATTATTAATTATTTGTTTTTTTAATTTTTATTATATTATATATTATTATTATTATTATATATTTATTATTATTTATTATTATTTATATTATTATTATTCTTATTATACTATTTATATCAAAATTTTCCTATTTTGTTACTAATTTCTTGTATTTTTTTTTTATTATGATTTTCATTTTATTTTTTTATCATTTATTATTTATTTATTATTTTATTATTATTATTAATTATTTATTATATTATTTTTATTATATCTATTATTATTTTATATATTATTATTATTTATTTTTATTATTTATTATTATTATTATTTATTAATTATTATTATTATTATTTATTATTATTATATTATTATTATTATTTAATTATTATATTATTATTATATTATTATATATATTCGTTATTTTTTGTTATCTGTTTATTTTGAAAACATGTTTTGCATCACGATTAATAATTATTTTAAGATAAAATAAAATTAAAATAAATTAAATATTATGCCCACCGTAGAAGTTTCAAAGGTAAATATGTATAGGTTTGGAAGAAGTAAATATTATATGTCGTATGTTAACACCTAAGGAACAATTTCCTTTCATAGGGGACGGTTCGAATATAAAATTAGTGTAAATTTACTTTCAAATACCTAAAATATATTAAGACCAGTCATTATAAGGTTCTATATTATAAATAATAGCAGAGTATTACTAGGGCCTGATTTAGCCTACCCAATTATTTGTTATGTATTATTTTATTATGTATTATTTTTATTATTATTATTATTATGTTTATTATTATTTTATTATTATTAATTATTATTTATTATTTTATTATTATTTTATTATTATTATTTATTATTATTATTATTATTATGAGTTGTAATATTAGTATTATTATTATAATTGTATGGTATCATATTATATAACAAAAATTTTTAATTATTTTTATATTAAGTTATATATTGAATATCTTATTAAAATATTATATTATATATATTATATTGTATTTATATTATATTATTATTATATTAATTATATTTATAGTTATATTATATTATTATAATTTATATTATATATTTATTTTTCATGTTATTTTTCTTGATTTTTCTTACTTTCTTAAGTATTATGTCCTATCATTATTGATTTTATTATTTAATTATTATTTTATATATATTATTATTATTATTATTATTTTATTATTATTATTAATTACCTGATTATTTTATTATATTGATTATATTATTATTATTTTATTATTACCTATTATATATATTATTATTATTATTAATTATTAGTATTATATTATTTGTAATCTTGATTATGAAAGGATTACATTATTTTTTGTAGTCTTAATTTGAAAGGATTACAATTATTTTTTTGTTTTATTTGATTATTGATTTGTTTTTTATTATTATTTAATATTTTATTTATTTATTATTATTTTGATTAATTAATTAATTTTTAATATTAAATTTAATTATTATATATATAATATTATATATATACGCGTGTGTGTGTATATATATATAGTTTCATGCCTATGTAAACTGTCATCATCTCTTTGACAAAAAACGGACAATAGACATGCCAATAACGACAGGAATAATATGAGGTTAAATTATATGAACAGAGGAAAAAGATTTAAACAGAATATAATATGAAGAGTGAAGAAAAGAGGGAGAAAAATTAGATAAATATTAATTAATTATTATTCTAACCTTTATATTCCACACATCGATGAAAGCCATCTTCTCGGTTTTGAGATAGTGCAAAATCTACACTACTTTTGTACCAAGATCTGTCTCTACGTCGATCAGTGAGCAGTAGAGAGCATGATATGATGTGCGGATAATCAATGATAGATGATGTAAATTTGATTTGCACTTGAGAAAGTTGACTGAAGGTGGCCAATTTCTAGCAAAGATTAAAAAGTTGCAACTCTAATAGAAGAAGATATATAATATATGTTATAATTTTGTTTAGACTGAATAATAACTTAATATACTCTATATACACAGTACTGAGTAGGTAAGAGATATCATGTCGAAGATAGAAATTGTCGTTCGATATGGGGTAGTGATGTGAAAATATTGGTAAAATTCTGATTTTAAGCTAAGAAATGGATAAATATGTAAAAATAAAAAATGAAAATAAGAAAGAGGGAGACACTATTCTGAAGAATAATGGAAGAAAAACAGTAAAAGAATTCAGACGTTTGAAGGCTAAATAGAGGTATACCATTATCTTTTATTATGATAAGTAGAGTAGTCGTAGAAGTCAGACGTTGCATCAAGAAAATTATATTACGAAATACGAATGGTCACCATGGTACAATGTTTCACTTTCTGAAGCCATATTACTCAATAAGCTGGAAGTATTTCATGAGATTCTTCCCTTTCCAGTATTAATTACATATATCTAATTACTTATATTCGTGCATAGCTATTCTTCACATCTTAGAATAGATATAGAAAATCAAAGGCTTCTAAAGAAGTTTTTTTATTGACAGTATTTTTATTTTATATATATTTTTTAATGTTTTTTTTTTAATGTATCAAGCTTTTAATTTACCAACAAAAATTTCAATTTCATTTTACATCAAAATTGCAAATCTTAAAAGTTATCCTTCCCAATATTTACTTTGTCTCTAATATTGTAAGTCTTAAGAAAGAATTATTTATCAAATTTATTCGTTATATTATTAGTTTCAAATGCATATCTGCATAAGAGTATGTCATTATCGATATTAAATTGTTATATTAATTCAATTTTCTTTATTTAATATATTATTTTATAGTGTGCTGCCTGGAGGGGGGGGTGTTAATTGTGATTTAGTTTTGGGGGCGAGGTGGGGTGGAGGGAGTAGCCGTCATAGGATCCCATCGAAAAAGCGCTTGCGTAAGAGGTAGTTTGGAGGGGGAGTGGTGAGTTGTGAAGTAGTGTTTGATGGACTTTTATTTGATGAGTTAATTATATTATCTGTAAGTCGACTGGTGAGTTGAATTACTTTTATTCTCTTGAGTATTTAATTAATATTGGGTTGAATAAATAGAAATTCAGCGAGATCGGGTGAATGTGATTTTGTTATATATGATTAATGATGGAGTCTTCAATATATTGCAGTTATTGTTAATTCTTTAAATGTTAAACTAGTTGAGTTGTATATATGATTATATTAATAAAGTGAAGCGGCGTGAAAGTAACGTGAGGGTGAAGATTTGCGGCTGTATGAGAGGAGTGATAAGGCGCTCTATGCCGAGTATTGGTGGGAGTGGTATAGTGGAAGGTGTGGAGTGCTGATCGAGCGAAGAGGTAGAGAGTGAGAGTGTAATATAAGTGGAAGCGAGAAGTAGAGTGTGATGATTGAGAGGAGAGTGAGAGGATGTGAGAGTAGAGTGCTAGTGAGCTGGTGAGAGTGATATGTGCGTGAGATCGAGTGAGTCGGTATAGAGGTGGATAGTGATGGAATAGTAGTCCTGAGAGAGATCAGTTAGTGTGAGAGTGAGTCCGATGGTGCGATAGATATGAATAAATCGTAGTGATATGCTGAAGTGATAGCAGATGAGTAATAGTAGTGATATCTATGATGTATGAGTGTAGTACTATCTGGTGATATGATGTATAATTATTATGTCTCCACGAATAAAATCTAACCTAAACACTCTCCAAGAAAAAAGAAGAATATAGCTCTTAGGATGTATTAACTGTCTGGTTTCGCCAGTATTTTATATTAGGGGTCAATTTATATTGGAAATCAAGCTAACGGGTAAGACTATATATGAAGTGAACTCGGCACATTAGAGATGAGGAATGACCAAAATAAACCATTAACCCACCTTATCGATATAATGGAGAGTATGAAAAATACCACCACAAAAGAGAAGATGAGAGTTCCAGAAGTCTAAAAGGAGATTGAAGATATAAAAGGTAATACTTAATATAATTTTTTGTTACGTGCATCAAATAGTGTTAAGAGGAATATACCCATGGAATCTTACTATTTACCTATGAGGATAGAAGGATGAGCGACAACCAAATATGTCCTGTAATTAGCAATATACTTGAAAGCACTTACTTTAAATAAAATTATAATATGAATATATTTCACAAGTTTTCCAATAAAATACTTTTATGACATGTATTTATACTAACATAATTTAATTATTATTTATATTATCAAATGGCTAGATAAACAAAGAAATTTCCTAAAGTGAACTAACAATCACAAACGAAGTATAGAGCATAACCAGTGATAAAATAGACTAATATGTGTATTATTAAATTAAGTAATTATGGTAACTTGAGGAAAATGATATAGAGTTTCTTAAAATGAATATATATATGCAAGACCGAAAACAGTTATGAATGAATGTGCTGAAATTTGGCTTTTCTTCCTGTCCTATTATTAGGATATGAAGAAAAGCTCTGAAGAAAATTCAAATTACCAAATATCACTTTCGGAAATAGATGCAAACCATAGTTAACTATTAGAAATTTTACCTCTTCAAAGCTCGTATTTTTGCCAAATACTCTGGATAAAATTTAAATTGTCAATTTAAATAAATTTCATTATGTACGAAGAATGAAACGACGGCTTCTTTGGCAAATAGACTTTTTCTACAGAATTTCTTCAAATTTTTCCTATATAGAATAACTGACGCAACGTAACGTTTGAATACTAAAATTCTTTGAACAGGTTACACTACTTTTAGACATCATTTCCAGTAATAAACTCAGAAAGGCCAGATTCTTTTCCCAAACATTTCCGTTTTGTCTTTATAATTGAATAGATGGAGCTAAGCGGATGATCAGTTTAAGTACTTACTTCCACTTGGTGTGCTATGATTAAACATGATACAAGAATAATGAATGAAAAAATGAGCTAAAGATCATAGTACCAATAAAACAATTAGTATGTATTTTATGTGTTTCGTCCCTGACATATTGACATAGTTTACTATCGAGATAGTTCAGCTGTACTACATAGATAATAATTTTAAAGACTGAAAACTCAGAGCAACTTCAAGGACGAGAGAGTATTTTATGTGCAACGTATCCTCACAATCACAGAAGTAGCATTCAAATGATAGTGTCGTTCCTGCCAGAGAGGGAAAGTGATATGTTCGACTCTTAATCTTGCGGTTATGAGCAGAACAAAGAGTAGATATGGTCAAATGTTTTTGTCACATGAAAAAGTGTAGGATAGCGATATTTAAAATACATTCTATTTCCATATATGACCACAAATCTGCAAAAATATAAAAAGATTTTTTTTAAACAATTAAATGGGAATTCAATTTCATACCAGCAAATATATTTTTATTGATTAACTTTTGAACTGTTGCTTTTAAAACACGACATTAGCCATGACCAATTTGCCTCACCATAACAATCCACAGCAACGTTTTACTTTAAAGGTATCCTCATATTTTTGTTGTTACAACCGGTTAACAAAGGTCAACCACCTCATATCTTTTTACGAGATTAATTCCAGGGTCAATTTCTCATGTCAAATTTTTGAAAACCGTAGTCTGAATGACTGAAAAACTAACAAATCTCACTTCTGGGATATGTTATATGTATAACGAGAAATTCTGCGAGGTAATGAAAATATTTCCTAATGGTTAAGAGCAGAGCTGTAGAATCGGAATGAATCCTAATCACAGTCCAGAATTTGAAGAATCGGAATTGGAATTAGAATCGCGTTGAAAGTTGCATGTTCCCGAAAGGTTGGAATGAGAATTCGAGTAGAAATTGCAAATCAAAATCGAAAGAGAGTCTGAATTGGAAATCCAAAAAAATCGGAATAGGATTCAGGACCAGAGTTAGATTATCTAATACTCTATTCCCAAGCCCTAGTTAAGAATATATGACCGATTGTGATGTAAAAAGAAACTGCAAAGATATGTGGAGACTTCGATTAAACATATACAAGATTTAAATATAAAATTCACAACAGAATGAAAGAAAGAACAAAAGAGGAATGAAGAGTTTGAAAAATTAATAGAAGACGCATTGAAAAAGCTAAACCCTTCTTTATTTGGTAGTGCCATCTTTGGAATTCCATTGTTGCCAATCGGTAATAGCTCCTTGTATGGGGTCAGAGAATAGAAGAACCTAAAAAATTTGTTTGAACAATCATCGCCTGGAAATTTTATCCTTTATTTGAATGTGGTAATTACAATTATAGTTTAAAGAATAGTAATTTTCCTTCTAGTTATCAAAATTTCATGGGATTAAAAGAAATGGTAATTTATGTTTTATGTGTGGTATTAAATTAAGACCAATCAAAATAGGAACCTAATGAATATTATTCAAGGAATGAGTCAAACAGGAATTCTGATATATAATATATATAATGGTCTATCTATATATATTTATATCTGACTCTATATATATATAATATATATATTTAGGATAAATTGGATATAATATAAATATTAATATTACTTTATATTATACTATCACTGGCTTAACTAAGAATAATTCAATCTCCATAGAGATGCCTCTTTGGAGGATATGGTGTCACAAGTTACGCTAACCATACATGATTCTGCGACTAAATTTTTCACCTTTGGTTTGGGAAGATTTGGTAGGAGATCTCAACATTTCTGGTGGACAGATGAGGGCAAATGCTTACAACATGAAAGGAATTTAGCTTTTAATATATGGCAGACCCACCCTACTCCAGTCAATTGTATTGCCTATAAGAGAAAGACTACCTTATGTAGAAGGTTCCTTACTATAACCAAAAGAGAGGCCTGGAAAAAACTTACTGGTAAATTGTCTTTTTCTACACCTTAAACACAGGTATTGGATCTTTTCAAGAAGATGTTGTGTACATTTTCCTCGCAGAACTTTCCATTAACAGTGCAAGGTTGCTTTGTTCTTGACAATCTACAGAAGGCAGAGGTGTTATCCACCTTTTTTCAGCAAACTTTGTCCCTTCCTGACCCGCTGGCAGATAAACCCATTTACACAACATTTATAAGACAAATGTCAGTGGTTTCTAGTGATTTAGGTAGGCCCTTTCTCATGGACGAATTAGTAGCTGTTCTGGGATCCCTGAAAACTAATTTAATGGCTGGTTGGGATTTTATACCAAATGAATCTACAGGATTTGTTTTTGGTACACATTTTATTACTGTTTAATAAGAGTTGGTAGCTGGGTATTTATCCTCAAACTTGGAAGAGATCTGTCATTCTGCCTGTCTTGAAGCCTTTCAAAGATGCATCACAACCAGAGGATATAGAGCTATTCACTTGTTGCCATGTATAGGGTTGGGAAAAAAACGTTTTTTTCAAACATCGTGTTTTTTCATAAGTTTTTTTCATTTTTTTCTGTTTTTTTTCATTAATGTATTTTTAAAAATATAAGAGGCTAATATATATTTCACTTGAAATATTTTCATTTTCAAATATAAGGATAACTTGAAATTAAGCAATATTCCATTATGGATTTATAAAATATCAGACTACCTTCTCTTTATTTTAATAATTGTTTTCGTTACAATTTACAGTAGGTTGTAGCCTGCAGACTGCTGTTTGTAGGCTTCTACTTTCTAATTTAACTATGTATTTTACATTTGTATCATATAACATATATTATATTTACTTTTAAATATATGTATATTATATTTAAATATAGAAGAGTCTGGAATGACAAAAACTCAAAATGACTTAAGGGGATGCAAATTAAGATAATAAAAATATTGAATTAAAATTATACCAAGATTGTAAATGAAGGAGGATGAATGATGACTAAATTAAATATTGGCTTTGGATATCAACTTTTGATTCACTAATCACTTGTCCCCACTCCCCAGACCCCCAGTCCACTACTGGTACTGACTACTGTGCCTGTGACTGATGTCAAGCTCATTATCACTGGCCATCAGCTTGATCAGCCACATTTAATTTTGATATGACTGATAAGTCTGATATCTCAGTCGTTTGAAGTATCATGTGAGAATGACAGTGGTGAAGGAGCAGGGGCTGTAACAGGACTCTTAAGCTTAGCTGCCTTAGCATAATTATCTCTCTGTTGGCAATTTCAGAATTTTCCCCTAGTTAGATTATGAGCAATAAATCTAGTTTTCGTGCACGTCTGCACAACAAAGGTTATATTTCATGCGAGGGCCTTTGCTACTTTTTATTTCCTTAAAAAGTACAGTCACATGACTTTTTGCACATGGCATTTCTAAATTCTGATTAAATAATTATGATAAAAATGTTACTGAAAGCTGAAAGAGTAAAACATAATGAAGCCATAAACAAAATATTATTAATATCAAAATTCAGAAAACCAAATAAAAATATGAAAACCCACAAAAATTTTTTGAACACAACTCAAGGGCTTCCCACCTTGTTGAAATTGGAACCAAAAAATTGTCCATTAGAGCATATCTTGCTAAATTTATAATATAAATTGTTCAAAACATGTAAATTCCACAAATTATTGAAAAAAACGAAAAAAACAAATTTTTACTTGTTTTTTTCAGGCTGTTTTTTTTTTCATGAAAAACGTTTTTTTTGGGAAAAAAACGAGCTTGTTTTTTTCCTTTCCCAACCCTAGCCATGTATCAGTAAAGTTTTGGAAAAACTTATCAATACCAGACTCATGTGGTCGTTGGAGCACCATCATCAGTTTCCTGACACCCAATATGGATTTCGTCCAGGTAGGGGTACTATGGACTGTCTATTACATCTTGACTGTCTTAATCATCAGGCTTACCAAGAAAAGAAATATGGTTTGGTTCTCTTCCTTGATCTTCAATCAGCCTTTGATTTAGCTTCTCACATTGGGATCTTGTACAAGGCTG
>JABUQX010127775.1:27500-30000 GCA_015478945.1 Trachelipus rathkii | reverse complement strand
TTAAATTTCACAAGTTTGACGACCCCACCGGAAAATCCTATCCAGATCAGCGAGAATGGAATCGGAAAGATAAGAAAGGCAATTCTTAAAGTAAAAGAGGGAGCAGAATTTAAATTGAGTTGAAGAGAGAAGGGTCGAGTCATCGGCATACGAGGGAAGAGTTAGATGTGCAGGTGAGAAGATCGTTAATGAAAAGTAAGGAATAAGGTAGGAGATAAAACAGAACCCGTGAGGAACACCACAATTAACAGAAAAAAGAAGAAGAAGTCGCCCCTTTCAACAACAGCGGACATTGAGCCGATTGAGAGAGAAAAACTGAGACGATTAAGTTAAGCAAAGTGAAGGAGGAAACCCAAAGGAAGGAGCTTGGAGAGCAGTGACGCGTGCCATACCCCGGTCAAATGCTTTGATTATGTCAAGCGCCCACCACGGCAAGTCTCCCCGTAGTCCTAAGGGCGGAAAACCACAAATTCAGTAAGATAGGAAAGGATATCGCCATGACTTGAACGCGAAGAGCCATACTGCGATCGGGAAAGAATGTGAATGAGATTCCAATGATCTAAGAAATGAGAGTTTTAGAAGGTTTCAAAGAATCTTAGATGAAGAACACAAGTGGAGAAGCTATAGGGCCGATAGTTAGAGGTATCAGAAGCTGGTACCTTTTTTCGGAATCGGCTGGACATTTGCAGCTTCCAACACTGAGGGAAAGGTTAGTATTGATATCATAGAAGAATATAGTGTAACGAGAGCGGAGTTCATGCACGGAAGCAACACTCCCTCAAAACTCGGGGAGAAGCCATCCGGGCCACCCGCCTCCTAACGTTCATAGATATTTCAAGAGCCCATGCACCCGATCAAATGTAATGCACAGGCAAAGCATAGATTACCTGATAGAGAAAGAGGAGTATGAGGAAATGCCCAGAATCGTCCAAAGGTTAGTTAAAGGAAAATAGGAGGCCGAAGAGATTGCCTTTTCAGTTGGAGAATTAGCCACAGAACCACCAGAGCGAATAAGAGGAGGAAGACAGATTTACAGAAGTGTTAGAGATGTTTTTGGCAAGAGGCCAGAAAAGATTGTCAGTGGAAACCAAGGAGGTTGAGCGCACTTTTCTTTTGATGAGAAGCTCGCTTGCTCGTCAAGATGTATCCCTGCAACGAATTTTCTAGCAGAATAAAATTAGGCAAGAGTGATAGGAGAACGAGAAATTTTTCCACCCCCGATACGCTCTGTCTCTAGCCTGAATGGCAGAGAAAACAAGGACGATCGAACCATGGATTTATGAGGAGAGAAAGATGTTAAGTCGAAAAGAAGGAAAAACCTTGCTCAATTCCCATCAAACGGATTACAGCTCCGCACCTTATCGCAGAAGTCGGAAGCATCACCAGAGACAAAGCAGTCATTCCAATTATAGTTAGCGTAGAAGCAACGCAAAGCTCCCCAATCGGCCCGATGCAAGTTCCAGAAAAAAAGACGAGATAGGCCAGGATTGATGCTGTTGGAGAAGAAAGTATTTAAAAATACAGAGAATAAGGTTGTGGGGTCAGATTTAGCCAGATTAGATCGAAAGTGGTTATTAAGAGAGAAGACTGGTGGTGAAACATAGGTCAAGTGTGTTCAAAAATTTGTTTAGGACGATCCGGAATGTGTGTGCGTTCTTTAATTAGTTGTTCCGGATCGTTGAGAATACTGAATATTTTGGCCTCCTCCCCCCTAAATCAGTTTGAGAGGACCCCAACCATTCAGTGTTATGTACATTGAAAATCCCCTAAATAGAGGACCTCAAGTATGGATGAGAAGATATAAACAGTTCGGGAGAAGTAGTAAATATTTCAAAAAAGGCGGATAAATCTGTCTATTAGGAGAGCAGTTAGCAGAAGCACAAGATTATTGGTAGTAGGAGAAGGGAGAAAGATTTAAGCAGTAGAACAATCGAAATTAGAGATCGAGATTCACGAACGTGTTACAGAGTGTTAGTTAACATAGGCACAGTTACTCCACCCTTAGACGGGGAAATTATGAAATAAGTTTATAGTGACATATTAAACGAGTTAGAGGATGAATTTCTAGCCATCTGGGTCTCAGACAGGAGCAAAAGGTTAGGGCTAGAGTTAGAGAGGTGGTGTTCCACGGATGCAGAGTTAGATTGCAAGCCACGGATGTTAGTAAAGTCGATAGTAAGGCCCTCGCCGTTGTGCAACATTTCCATCCTACATGCACACCACATCCACCACAAGAACAGAACAACAAACAAAAAACCAAACAGGCGAAAAAGACAAAACAAATCGGTGAAATCAAGGAAAAAAATGTTTACACACTAAAACCTATATTTAAAACCGTAAATGTTAAAAAACTAAAATCGAATTTATATTAAATATGTAAAATATGAAAAATCTTAAAGTTAAAAAAACACTAACACTCTCATACACCCCTACACATTCACGAAAAAAAAAAAAAAAAAAAAAAAAAAAAAAAAAAAAAAAAAGTAAAAATAAAAATATG
>JABUQX010127775.1:20000-25000 GCA_015478945.1 Trachelipus rathkii | reverse complement strand
ACCGCTCTGCACATTTGAAATAAATAAAATAATATAATAATATGATAAATAATAATAATAAGTAATAATAATAATAATAATAATAATAATAATATTAAATAATAATAGATTGAATAATAATAATAATAATAATAATAATAATAATAAAAGCTTTAAGATTTAAAATACAAATTCTTAATTTTTTATGATTTTGTGGAAAGCTAAAAACTTAATCCGTATGTGTAGTATTCTTTCTTATATATAAAAAAGTTGAAACCAATTTCTGAAACTATGGGGACAAAAAATGGCCTGTTTTAAAAATTAATAGTAAATAATAATAATAACAAAATAAATAATAATAATAATAATAATAAAATTAATAATAATGTAATAATAATAACTAATAATAATAATAATAATAATAATAATAATAATTAATAATAATAATAATAATAATAATAAAATAAAAATAATAATGAATAATAATAATTAATAATTAATAATGATAATAATAATAACTAATAATAATTAATAATTAAAAATAATTAATAATAATAATAATAATAATAATAATAAATAATTATAATAATAATGAATAATAATAATAATAATAATAATAATAATAATAAACAAAAAAACAAGACCACTTTTAAATAATACGACCACAATAATAATAAAAGAACACCAAAAAATAAAATTCCAATAATAATAATAAAAAATATTAATAATATAATAATTGTTTAATGACGATAATGACCATTATTACTAAACATAATAATAATAATAATAATAATAATAATAAAATAATAATAATAATAATAATAATAATAATAATCAATAAATAAATAATTAATAATAATAATAATAATAATAATAATAATAAATAAAATAATAATAATAATAACAAATAATAATAATAATAATAATAATAATTAATAATAATAATAATAATATAAAATAATAATAATAATAATAAAATAATATAATATAATATAAGTAGTAATAATAATAATAATAGTGAATAGTAATAGTAATAGTAATAATAATAATAATAAAAAATAATAAGCATAACATAAAAATAAAATAATAATAATAATAATAATAATAATAATAATAATAATAATAATAATAATAATAATAATAATAATAATAATAATAATAATAATAATAATAATAATAATAATAAATAATAATAAATAATAAACAAAGTTGAAATTGAAATAAATTAATAAAATACAAAGATTGAAAGTGAAATAAATGCACTGACATATTTACGTTAGTCTGAGCTCGTCAGGAGACTTGATGCTTGTTTTGCTTTGTTTTTGGGAGCGGACCTCACCAACGAAGGGCATATGCCGTACCTCCGGGCAGAAAAAATACTGCCTTTCAGGCTATCACGAGCTCAATCAAGGCAAGTGAACCACTTGTGAGGAGAGCTCGTGGTACTCTCCAGACTAGAAGCTAACTAAATGGAAGAATAGAATAAACGGAAGACAGCTACGGGAGGCGGAGCAAAAAAGGATTAGTTGGTTGATGGAAAATATTTGGTTAGAAGGTGTACAAAGATGAAAAAAAATTTAAGTGATATATAATTGTGTTGAAGTTATGTTATTGTTTAGTATAGGCTTGTGTTTGTTAATGTATAAAGATTCAAGAATAAGTAAAGACGGAGAGTGAGAGGTGGAAGCTAAAATCTTGAAATGTTTAAATGACAGAGGAGTGGCGCAAGACAAAGAATGTTCCCTGACAGGAGAGGACTCCTTCACCGACAGAGGACACAAAGTCCTATGGCTAATGCCCATATGCTCGCATGCCCTAGATCTGAGTAGTCTAATGGTGGAACCTATATAGGTGCCTCGCTCACAGCGAGGACATGTGTATTTATAAACTACACCAGATCTGAACATGACAGGCAGCTGATCTTTGTAACGAAAAAGAGAGAACCAATCCTAAGGGAGTTAGTCAAAACAAGATTAAAACAGATGTGAGGAAAGAAACGGTTCAGAGTCTGCTCCAGATCTCCCTCAAAGAGATCGAAAGAAGACCTACTATACATACGGAAAACTTAAAAGAAATAGCGAAATTTTTTTGGAAACAGGTAGGGTTTGTTGTTTTAGTGTTGCAAGATGTTACAAATTAGTCATGAATGATCTGAAAAAGAAAATCGGTAAAAGCAAAAACCAATTATTTTAATAAAGTAAACCAGAAACGGTAACTCGTGTCATCGTAAGTGAAATTTAAATATGAGCTTGCTTTGGATCTCTTATAGCCTCTGTTATATTCATTGTAAGGAACGCCACTGTTTTTTAAAGGGCCTGTATAAAACTGTAAAAAAATCATACCTTGGGGGATAAAATTTATTTTTCTATAGGACCACAGAGCTTAAAAAATATGTTGTGTATTATTTGTGGTCTGTTCAAGCATGGATATATATATATGCGTTCTTCTTTGTTGTTTAATTGGAGTATTCGATGTAATTTAGGCTAAGCACAGATGTCAGCAGAAAGATTTTATTAACGTCTATATTGGTGATTTACACACCCACACACACACCACACACACACAACACATATATATATATATAATATACTATATATATATATAGTTAATACATCATATATATATATGATATATATAACTATATAGTTATTTAGTAATATATATATATATATATAATATATCAAATATAATAGATAATAGTATATATATAGTCTTGACTCCAGAGTGAAAATCAATAATTAATGTATCGTTTTTTTAATAATTTTAGGGTAAATTCATTAAATTTTTGGGTAACCCTAACCTAAACCTAATATAGCCTTAACCTAACCTAACCAAAACCTAACCTAAACCCTAACCTAACTAACCTAAATTAACCTAACCAGTAGATGAGCCAACCACTTATAAATGTCCATATATATATATATAACTAATATAGTAATATATATATATATATATAGAATATATATATATATATATTATATAAATATATATAATGTATAAATATAATATATATAAATTATAAATATATAAATATAATATAAATATATAATATATAACAGAATAAATATATCGAAATATATATATGTAGATATATATATATATATATATATATAATATATTATATATATATATAGATATATATATATATATATATTATATATATATTATATATAATATATATAATAATAATATATATATATATATAATATATATACTATAGGCACCTTCCCCTTTAAAAAGGATGTTACATAAAAATACAGATATCGAAATATCGTTGAACACTAATCGTCTAACCATGCACTGTGACGTGTTAACTTAAACTCCAATAGAAGAAGAGAAAAAGTTGCCACATGTTGCTTTTTATGATCATGGAATTTTTATATGTTTAATTTTTGTTTTAATTTTTTATTATTTTATTTTTTTAAGGGGCTCGAGGCCGACGGTGGACAAGAGGGGCCGTCGTCCCCCGCTGAGGCCGAGAGGACCCTGACTCTTTCCATCTTGGCGAATTAATCTTGGGTATTCCTTTTGTTTAATAATAAAAAAAAAACTTTTTTCAACCCTCACGCTTCTATTGCCTTGAAATAATCGGAAAAAAATCGATTACCATTCGCGCGTTCGATTATATATCGGTTAACCATCCTTTTTAAAGGGAAAGTTTCCTATATATATAATATATATATAATATATATATATAAATATAATGATATAATATATATATATATAAAATTATATATAATATATATAATATTATAATTATATATAAATATATAATATATTTATATGGTAATTAAACAGTATTTATGGCGTATTGCTCTCTTGACCCTTGTTAAGTATTAATTCTCTAATGGCAAGATTTAATAGGATAAAAAAATACTTCTTGATTGATGAAAGAGTTTATACATGTTCTTTTGACATTTTGACGAATTTTATAACATTGATTGAATCTTGTCTTTGTTATATTATATATAATTATATATATAATATATATATATATAATATATTTTATATAATATATATATATATATAATAATATATAATTAAATATATTATATATAATATAAATATATAAAAGTTTTATGCAAAGGATCTACCACGGTCTTAGCAAGAAGCGCCACCACTGTGTTGAATTTTCAACTCATGAATGGGTTCTGGCCTCATTTTTTTTTTTTTAATATGTTTTCACAAATTAATATTTTGATGGCGAAATGAATATTAGGTCGATAAAATAAATAAAAGATATATTAAAAGTTGGTTGTCCTTACATTATATCCTATCCCTATATTACATTAAAAATATATATATATTGTGAAGAATATGCGATTCTTGTTGGCAAAGGAGGGAAAAGAAAATATTACTATTGAAGCGGAGGATATTCAGATAAGATACGGGATAAGCCTATTTAGAAAAGTTATGGATCATAGAGTAACGAAAAAATAAGAATGGTATTGGGTCCAGATGGGGACAACCGCAATAAAGATATGATGTGAGGATTGAAGGGTTATGTGCGACGACATAATTTGCGGATGTTGGAGGATCCCGTGACACGTAGTCTCTATGGGTGATGTTGGTGTGGCCAATGCGGACGTGTGCAAGTATCACCTAGTGGAAACGATTTCGTTGGTTAGAGGAAGACTACTTACCAATTTTTGGCTTTATATTTTTTACGTTTCGCCCCTCCCGCTAACCACTCCGCCAAGCACTCTTGCCAGTAACACCGGAAGCCTAGTTCGAGAGTAGGATAAAATCAGTGATGGGGAGGCGCCTTGTTTCGAATGTCCACCCGGGACGTTACCTAGAACGAGCACGGAAAGAGAACGCAGCCATTAACTCGCCCTCTCTCCCAGAGATCGTTGCCACAAATCACTCTTACGTGAGAGAGAGAGTCCAAGTTTAGTTGGGATTTGTTTCTTGAAGAGTTGTTAGCAGCCGAAGAAGAATTGTTCTACAGCGTTGGTTCTGGTGTGTTTATAGAATAGGTTGTTTTAAGCGCCCATAATTCCCTTGGTCTTGTAGGATAT
>JABUQX010127774.1:40000-42500 GCA_015478945.1 Trachelipus rathkii | reverse complement strand
CCTCTCTCCTTACAGAAACGTTGAAAATTATAATATTCCAACTCTGTTACTTCTTTATATGGACTACAATCACGGAAACACAAGTAAATAAGGGCAAATCGAAACTATTCCCTGGGTTTATCGCTCAAAACATGGGAAGAACAACATTTATACAAGGATTTGTAGATATAAGACTGAACATGCAGTGCCCAACATTGTTATACCGGGAAATTCAAGGATTATATTATCATATGAACGAATTATTAAAATCCCACATACCTTATTTACAGACAAGATATATAGAAAAGTTTATAACATCCAAATAAATTCCACTCCCCATACCCCTGCACAATTAAAATATATTAAAGAGCAGTAAAAAGATAAAACAGTTAAACTAGAAGAATTACTTGAAAATCCCTGGATATTATCACACACAACCCACTCAAACATTAGAAATAAACGAGGTTTGTTCAATCTGGGCGGTAAAATTTTAAAAACACCTTTCGGTACCGTATATTATTATTATTATTATATTATTATTTTATTAATGTTTATTTTATTTTTATTATTTATATTATTATATATTATTATATAATATATATTTTAATAAATTTTAATTTTATTATAGAAAACTATAAATATATAAAACATTTTTAAAATTTAAAAATTTTATATAAATATTTAGAATCATAATATATATATATATATATATATATTATATTATATATTATATATATAATATATTTATATTATTTATAAATAAGATATATAGTCAGGTTTCATAACATCCAAATAAATTCCACTCCACATACCCCTGCACAATTAAAATATATAAGAGTAATTAAAAGATTAAACGGTTAAACTAGAAGAATTAATTGAAAATCCCTGAAAATTGTAACACACAACCCTCTCAAACATTAGAAATAAACTAGGTCTGTTCAACCTGGGCGTTAAAATTTTAAAAACACTTTTCGGCACCACCACTTCCGAAGATCTGGAAACCACCTCAAAAAAGGTAAATTTAATGTTAGAGTCAGGGTTTAATTCAGAAACAGCCATTACCAGGTTAAACGCACAGATACAAGAAAACACAAAGACGTTATCTCAACTTAAAATAAATCAAGAAACACTATACACCCTATACAACCATTCCATTTCTTCCATAGATTTTCAATTAGAAATTTCGAAACTAAATTTATACTTAAACAAGGTAAACATTATCATTGAGGATACCAAGTTAAAAAACATTATACAACACACAACCTTAATCATTTCAGAACAATACATCACACCTCTAAATTTATATTCATATCAATTTCTCATCTCCATTTTAAAGGACATCAAACATAAAACAAATTCACATCTTATATATATATATATATATTATTATATAATATATATTATATATATATATATAATATATATATATATATATATATATATATATATATATATATATATATATATATATATATATATATAATATATATATATATTATTATATATAATATATATATATATAAGTACAAAAAGAAAATAAAATTTCCGGAGGACATTATGGTGCAACTTTTTTCGCTTTGGCTAAATTTTTTGTAAATGGATAATAAGTCCATTTCTCGGACAAATTACATTATGAAGATATATAAATAAAAATACATGTATATTATAATGTATTATAACGGCTTTCACTAATATTAGGATATTTTCTTAATACAATGCTAGTTAACAGATCGTTTGAGGATTCATTTATTTGATGCCAATTAAATGTTATTGATTGCGATTTAAAGAGTTGGAATGTAATGAAATGAGTAAAACTGCGCAACATATATATAATTATATATATATATATATATATATATATTATATTATATATATATATATATAAATATTATATATATAATATATATATATAAAATATATATATATTATATATGTAAATAACTTTTATATTATTATATATTATTACTATATATATATATAGTACTAGCTATATATATATATATACTTATAACTATATGGTATATATATAATATTATATATCTGTAATAGGATTCAGTATTCGCTGGACTAATGAGGGTGAAGCAAGCAGACTATCTCGAATTATTAATACATACAGTTTACTATTATCGTGAAATATTCATCATTAAGATTACTTAAATAAGTACTAACCCTACACTATCCTAATACAAAAGCAATAAAAACATTATATTTTAAACAAAATACACAAGAAACAAATTGTGCGAATTTCAGTGGCTTCCAATGAGGTCGAAGATCACGAGGTCTGCAGGAAGGAGCACCGTCCCCGTCTGCTGAGTGCCCTTTCGTGAAGAATAACTGTGAACCTGGTCCCTCTGGAACGTCACTCAGTTCATGTCCAAGAACCAGTGATTTCAAATAATGCTCCACCATAGCGATTCAAATGAGACCCCAATGCGTCCAGTAGACCCCTCGCTCACAACACTTTCCTTCCAATCGGGATTGCTCGCATCTGGAAACTAGACACCAACCAGCTCTGGCTTGC
>JABUQX010127774.1:0-30000 GCA_015478945.1 Trachelipus rathkii | reverse complement strand
CCACATTCTTATAATTCCTTTCTATGTAATACTTTCAGATTCCAGACTTAACCGCAATGCTTATATTCTTTGTGTTCTACAAAAAAGTAGTAAAGATTTTTTTATTATTATTATTTTTCCCACTGATTTATAAACACTTTCAGGTGTAGATTATCGAATCATATCGGTGTATGATTGAAAATGGTTTTCCCCTTATTCAAGAGAGTTTTCTTGTATTACTTAGGCATTTTAACTAAAGAGGTGAACTCATATATAATATATATATATATATATATATATATATATATATATATACCATATATATATATATATATATATATATATATATATATATATATATATATATTATATATATTTAATTTTATATTATGTGTTATTATATATATATAAATATAATATATATATATATATAAAATATAAAATTATAATATAATATATATAGTAAATATAATATATATATATAATATATATATATATACTATATATATATACTATAATAAATAAAGATATGATATATATATATATATATATATATATATAATGATAACCTTTACATTGGGTGTACGTGAATAAAAAAGATCAAATGTTTGCCAAGCAAACTTCTAGTGACCTTAACGAGAGAGAAGTCGACTCCGATACGTAATATTTGCCTTTACTTCCTTCCTTCATTACAAACAGACAGACAAAAAAAATACATTTAACAAAATTGAGGAAATTGTTTGGTTGTAATTTTTGAAGAAAAGGATACAAAAAAATATGGTAATAATAAGTTGCAAGCTGTAATCAATAATTATAAGTAGCTTAATTTTTGGTATTATTAATATTATTTTTTTATTTATTTTTTATATATATATTTATTTTATGCATGATAATTATTGTGTAATTATTTTTTTTTATTTATTTTTCATATATTTATGTATGACTACATTTAATTGTATTTTGCGTATTTATATCGACGCTTGAATGCTTTAATGTCAAGTAAAAAAAAAATGAATTTTTAACATTTTTCTCACTCCATGAAATAAAATGCAATAAAAAAATTAAGGAATGAAACAGGTTTTTATTTCGTTGTTTTGTTTGTTTTTTGCCTTTCAAAACCCAGTCAATTTGCTTAAATTAATTAATAATCCATGACCTTTATATATATATATATATTATATATATATATATTAATTGTTATATATATAAATACTATATATATATATTAAATAATATATAACTAATATATATATTGTATTATATTATAATATATATATATTATTATACCTGCTATATTTGTGTATATATATATATATATATATATTTTATATTGTTTATTATATATAAAACTACATATATATCAATATTACAACATATATATATATATATATTATATAATATATATATTATATAAATACTATATAATATATTAATAGTATTATTATATATTAACTACTATTTATGTATCATATATATAATTAGTATTATTGTTGTTATAATATATAATAATATATTATATAAATATATATTTATATACTATATAGTAATATAGGTAACTATATATATGATTATATATTATATTATTATTATAATATATACTATATATATAAAATATTATTATATATATATTATATATATATATTATTATATATATTATAATATATAAATTACATATATATAATATTATACATAATTATTATATTATCTTATATAAAATATATAATAATATATATATTATTGATTATATGATATATTTATAGATATATATATATATAATTATACTAAGATAGTATATTATATATATATATTATATGTGTTATATTGAACTAGATATATATAGTTATAGTATATATATATATATATATATATATATATATATAATATATATATTTATATATATAATATATATTATGTTTCATTTCCTTTTGAAGAGAAGTTTAAAGCTTTTTATTTATTCGCTAATTTATACTTTACTTTTAACTTTTAATAAATCATTTGCAGTATAATAATCAAATAACATGCATTTTTTTTATTTCCTTTTTTGATTTTTATTATTATTATATTTATTATTATATATTATTAATTATTATTATTTTATTTTATTATTATTTTATTATTATTATATTTTATGATTTATTTTTTTATTATTATTATTATTATTGTATTATTATTGTTATTATATTATTATTTTATAATCAGCATTTCGAAAAATGCACTTTAAACATGATATCACGTAAGTTGATTTTGTGTTTATTTTTTTCACAGCAATAATAATAATAATAATAATAATAATAATAATATAATAATAATAACTATTAATAATATAGAACTAATAATCAAATAATAAGTTAATAATATATAATATTAAATAATATAATAATAATATAATAATATATTGACATATATACTCACTTTGCAAAGAAATTCTAACATTAACCATTATAGATATAATATATATTTGTGAAATAACCATGGCGTAGCGTGTAAATAACGCTGAACGGAAGGTTTAAAGTCTATTATTTCAAACATATAAGGATTTTGTCTTATGAATTATCTTGATGAAAAATCCCCATAGGTGTTCTGTGAACTATTCTTGGACCCATTCTTCAATTAAAGGTTCTTTGGTTAATAATTGATCTCTAAAAATCATCCTGTTAGGCATAAATGCTTTTTAAATAATGTTTTATAAATTTTTTTATTGCTTTTAATTAAAATATTATATATTTATATATTTATAAATGGTTATATATGTATATATATTAGTGTTTATTTTTTTATTTTATTATTTATATTTTTAAGTGTTTAGATATTATATATTATATTATTTGTATAGTGTTATATAGGTTGATATATTATTATATATATATATTTTATTATATATAGTATATATCCTTAACGTACTTGGAAGAATACACTTGGGTAGGCAGAAGTTATATATTATTATATATATATATAGATTATATATATATATATATATAATTTTATATAATATATTATCAATTTTACAATTATATTATTATTCTTTCTTTTTTTAACTTAGAAACAAAACAATATGAATAATTATAAACTACTACGCCTATTTATTTGTCTAATCACTTTCCGTAAAGTTTACCATACTTTAATTTTATTTTATTTTTTTTCAATTATTTGTCAGGCCTCTCTCTCTCTCAAATAGAGCTCTCGTTTTATTGATAAGTTTTAAAGCGTTTTTTTCTTTAATATAAAATCTCCACTTACTCATTAAAATTTATTTCACTTTATGTTTATGTATTTATATGCTTTTAAATCACTTCACAAGAAACTATAATATTTCAATATCAGATCTCACTTGTTGCGATACAAAAATTTCAAAGAACTGCCACAAGCCCATATTGAATATATTTACGGCAGATCGAGAACGAAAGCTTCATATATTATCATCGATATTTGTACGATTTGTATAGGTAGGAGACTAGTCCGCCCGTTATAAGTGACGCATGAAATGAGTCATTCGTCCGCTGGGTAATATAATTTTTTTTATTAAATCGATCATGCTGATTATTCTCATGGAGATTCAAGTATATTTATATATTATTATTGTGGTTGTTTTTCTTTAATTTATGTATGTGCAAAATAGCTTCTTTTTTATTTATAAAAATTTAATAATTTAGTAACTTTACCAATTTAATTTCATTATTTAAAACCTAAAAATATTGGTGGAGCTACCTACCGACCTACCCCTATAATACCTCTAATTATATTTATTTTATTATAATATATATTTATTTTATAGTTATTTTATAGTTATAGTTGTTTATAGTGTGGTATATATATTTATATATATATATATATTATATATCATAAACCTCATTGGTAGTTAATTAAAAGAATAACCAAAATTTTTTACCCAGTATACTTTAGTTAATATTATAAAAAAATCCTAATCATCTTATGAACCGAGAAAGTAAGACTTACCCTTAATATTTATGTTTATACTTGTAATTATAATAATAGGCTATGTAATTAAAACAATATAAGTATTTTTAAATATATATAAAAAAAAATTCTATGTAACCTGGCGACAATAAGTGTTGATATTTTAATTTTTATACTTTTTATTTTATTTTTGAAATAATAATTTTTAAGAGCGTAAGAAGATTACATTTACAAGCACTGTTATTTAAATTTAAGTGAATGTCTTGAAGAAGTTACGCATGGCATCTGAAAAAGATTATGAGAATATGTGAAAAGTCGAAAAAAATAAAAAACATCTATGCGACCAAGTAGCTCAGAAGATCAAGATTGTCTATTCCCTTCGCAATAGTTTTAAGTGTAGAAAAAGAAAGTATAAAGGTAATAAAAATTTATAAAAAATAATCACAGCACAAATAAACAATAAAAACTTATTATTTTGTCCTTTGTCCCAATTCGAAACACGTGAAATGCACTACAGGTTACCCGTTTTCATTATTTTATTACTAATTAAAAATTCTAATTAAAATTGGGCCCATGTCTTTTCCATAAGAAAAAAAAACTTTAATGGTTATCCAATATAATAAATAAATAATAATATAAATAATTTCTATTAACCAATCGCGTCAAGAGTTTATTCGCTCATTCAATGAGCATAAAAATTCAGCACGTATATACATAATATTTAGTAAGATCTTTGATCAAATTAGTAATGACGTAAAATAAAAAAAATTAATATACAGATAAATTATAATAATTGTCCACAAATCCTTTAACCAAATATATAACAATTTCCACAGATAGTTAGAATTATAAGTTTACTTTAAATAGCTTATAGTCGATATTTAGTTAAACTGACTTAAATGCGGAGAGTCTACGTCATTTATATGGAATGAATATTTAATCTATATTTGCAGATTTTCGCAATTAGAGAATTAATATATAATCAAAATAAAATTATTTAATCAAAGATAAATATTATCAAATAAGAATATATATACATGTATAAGGTAGCTAATCTAAATATACGTGAGTATGAAATGGCAAAATTAAACTATCATAATTACGGTGTCAACTTCTTTTCCTTTTTAACGTCTTGATTCGCTTTGTTTAAGTAGATAATGCTAGAGATTTTTAACCATAATTTCGTTAATTCGACGTATGATAATTCAACAATATTCTCAGCAAAGAAGCTTCATAATATATGTAATATTACTTAATGTCATCTGTGTTAGAAAATCAAGAGTATAGAATATTCTTAATTGCCTGGCGTACGACTAATAATTTTAATTCTTTTTCATATATGGAATCAGGAATTCACGTGTGCATGTTTGCGCACCTTTCCCCAAATTCTGGGAACAACGAAATGGATCTGCATTAGCCTAGACTATTAGGGCGCAGCTATATCTTACGCTGTAATGGGTTGCAGTGGGTAGTGGTTAAACAGCCAATTTTAGATAGAGGTTAACCTTGGTGGTGAGTTACAATTTTGAAGCAAAAAAAAAAAAAAAAAAAAAAAAAATCTGCAATTGAGGGATTCTTCAGGTGCAGGGGAGAGTGGCATGCATTAAAGAACCCACAAGGGAATAAGCTTAATTGCGCCTCCGAACGAAGTTACCCAGTTTAAGAATAAAAGAGAAAAACCCCCATTAAGACAATCACTTTAAATTAATTAGAAAAAATTTCATTGACTACACGTTTTACTGTTGCTTACTTCTACGTAACAGAGAAAGGTATGTACAGTTATGCGAAACCATTAAGAAGATTGTGAAGAAGGAAATATTGTCCTGTTAATTCTTACAAACTAATAAGCATTCTACCTGTTTAATCAGTTAACCTGTTAGCAGTGTTAGCATGAGTTTGTTAAGTCGATGGTATATCTCCGCATAGCCACCAAGAAAGATAACCAAGAAAAGCTCCGTTCCTTCAACTTGTGAATTTTATTCCTCTTCGGAAAGACGAAATTGGGTAATCTCTATGTTCCAAACGTTTTGGAATGTCCTCCTGCTTTTGACTCAGTAGTATGTATAGTCAATGTTGCTTTTCTTAGTTTTGAGTCCCTCTGCGTAATCTTAACGCTTAATTAAAAAATGATGAATTTTCCCTAAATCAGAGGAAAACAAAGGATAAAAGATAACTATCTTCGTTAGACTTATTAAATATTACGAGTATGCGGCTGTGACGGGAAAGTTTCAACTGGACAAAATAAACGTATTATTGAGTTGTGTGGTATTGGATTTCGATAGGAAACGTGAAAAAAATAACAATGAAATATAAGACGACTTGGTTCGATTAGAATAATAATGATACTATAAAACAAATAATTTAATGTATCTATTATATTTATTAAATATATTAATCCTTTGTTGATTAGTAAACATTTTCCTTTGAATTTGGATGTTACTTTTCCTTTAATTATAGAAGATAATTATTTACATTGGCAGAGGTTAAATATCTCATTACAACAAAACAAGAATTAGGGAGCTTAAAGATGTTATAAAGATGTTATGTTATTGGGATAAATTGATATGCACATATATATTACATAAAGTAATTAAGAACCTCAATCAACTCTCTTACGATAAATCTTTATGTAATTTATATATATGTCCCGTTAGTTTGAAATATACCTAATGTCATTAATTTATTTCTCTATTTGGTTGATAATCGTAATTGTAATAATATTAAGATCCAAAATTTGGTATCAACCTTCATAAAGGTGAAATAAGTGTTCTGAAATCTTATTATCCTTAGTTAGTTGACCAGAATATGATAACTAATAGGTACCTAAAACCTCTTACGAATGGCTAGCCCTGCTAATGGCTACTCCAAGGATGTTCAACCCTTTCAATGGTAATAATAGCAACCTTTTGATTTAATGTAAGGACAAACAAAGAAGGTAGATTAGGCAACTCTGTAATTTAAATATTATTCAAAAGTCACATTCGTGATAATAAATGACCAAAATATCAAATCCAATATTTGAATTATAATTAATGAAGATTTTAATTAAATCAATAATTAAGCAGTAAATCCTTAATCTACCTAGGAGAAGAGAAGTTTGTTTCTCTCAAATAGTTTGTGTATGATATAATTCTTTCAGCCAAATAAAGTTGTTTATTGATAACCAGCAGCGGAAGATCTGAGATTTTAGGGTACTATTACCTAATTTAGGACCAAATATATAGATATCAGAGTTAAGTTAATATCGTCAATCATAATAATTCTCATTTATTTAAAGAAAAAAATGATAAACATTTAATGAATGCATTAATGCAGCAATTGATAGTTCATAGACACTTAAGGCAAACAGTATGGTATCCTCTTGTTACAAAAAGAAGATATAATGTAAGGCAGTAATGTACACTCAAGACTCACCTTTGTGACACATTATAACAAAATAAGTAAATATCTGTTGTTGTACTAACTAACTATTATCAAACTTTATATTTAGATATGACCTAAATTGAACTCAGAATTAATTGAAACAATAAAAATGAGGAAAAATATTGAAATATTAGACAAACAGTAAATATAATAATACATAATAATAATAAACCTTATAAATAATATATTATATTATATAGAAAATGTATATATATAAAACTGTGAACTTAATTATTACGGCAGTAATTTTAAACAGCGCCTACTCTAACAACGGTATATAATGGTTCAAAGCATGTAATCGTTTAGAAATATAAATATTTAAAGGAGTATTGTGTGGTTTGGCTTCATTCTCAGATGTTCTGTTATACAGTCTAAATAATAAGGGTTTAATTATAAAAGTTTAAGTCAACAATTCTTGGTCTAAATTTAAGTACAAAGAGAAATAAAGCCTTACGATTTCATATATGTGATGTCTACAATTGGTTTAGATGGATAAATAGTAAATTTAGATACTTTGTTAGAACTATTAGATTTTCTTTAATGTCTGCTAATGATTATGATTGAATTTATTGTTGTACTTTTTTATTAAATTGTAGATATTTTGGTTATTCTAGTAATCTTGTTATAAGAGTTTAAATTTATTCTTGCTGATATAAGCCTTTTTTATTCGGTAACATGGCTACTACCTCAATAATATGTAAAGCAGAGCCACGTGACTAAATTCATGAGTTTCTCTCTTGGTCTAGTTTGAAGTTAAATTTAGTTTAATGAACTTTGAAATGGGATGAATATCCCAGTGGTCTTGGAAAGGATATAAAATACTTGTTTTTATACTGTTCGAGTAATAGTAATTTAATAATTTATATTTTTAATTCTGGTGAAAAGGGGGTTAACATGGTGTGAAACTATTTTTAAACCTATTCTCAGATATATTGAATGTATAGGTTGTTGATAATAAATAAAACTATTGTGACTCCACGATTTCTTAATTTTATCGTGTTTTAATTCTGTGTAAGACCATTAATTTAGATTGGTGTATTCCTAAATAACTTATTTATAGAATCTAAGGCTATTCTCTATGTCCTTGTATTAATTCAAATTAATTCCTGGGTGATGTTATCTATCGTTATTAATTTGATTTTGGTGTTTTTTTTCCCATAGATGAGGAGATTTTAAATATATTTGAAAGATAAACCTATAAATTGAGTAATTTCAGTGGTGTGAGGAAATTATATGAAAGTTATTATAGAGAAACATGTTCTTACACAATTGTCTATTAATATGAAGATTAAAAATTGAATAATAAAGTATTTGACGTTTAAATTTAAGTTTTATAAAATTTCTTATTATTTAATTATTTTACTTAAAATTATATTATATCATGTTTTATTATTTTTATATGTTTGAAAGATC
The DNA here is from genome assembly GCA_015478945.1 of Trachelipus rathkii. Classification (NCBI taxonomy): domain Eukaryota; kingdom Metazoa; phylum Arthropoda; class Malacostraca; order Isopoda; family Trachelipodidae; genus Trachelipus; species Trachelipus rathkii. Next base: position 21,270 of record JABUQX010127774.1, on the reverse strand, counting down.
CTATTTCTAATATATAGTCTTTTGTATATTTTTTATACTATTTGCTCAAACCTACTCAATGGGTTCTACCTTGTCACTTTAATAAAAATAATGAATATAATTAACATTTACTTTTAATAAGTTAAATGTTGTGAGAGGTGCTTAGTAGTATGGGTAAGGAATAGAACCTTGATCCTTGAGGTATGTTTTTAATGTTTGTGAAGGATAACATATATTCATCATTTTCCTTTACTCCTTTCTAGATCCTTCTCTATGCACTCTCATAATAAAGCCATCGGATGAGATAAGTTAGTTGATCTCATCGGAAAATTTAAGACATAAGTGTGTCTCGTGAATCCATTAATCTGGAGGAGATGGTAGAGGATTAAAATTTCTACTAGTGTTTTGTAATTGAGAAAGTTGTGGGAGTAAGGGCTTGTGTAAAGGATGGGATTAATTTTGTTATAATAAGATGTTGCTGGGAGGTATGTTAAAGGTCCTTGAGGGAGGTAAGGTGGGCGTGGTAATAGGTGGAATGAGAATATGGTAGTGGAAAAGAATTATTGTGTGGGATGCTACTAAAATGAGATGGTGAGGGAGGCTGAATTCCGGATGCTGAAGGCTGAGTTGTTGATGATATTGAATAAGATCGTTCAAAAGATAGTTTTTGATTAATAATTAAAAATAAAAATAGTGTATGGCGAAGGAAATCCTTTGAAAGTGATTCTTTTTTTGGATAAAGGTAAGATGGAGTGTAAAAAGCAAATTGGTGGTAAATTGTGAAGTAATATTGGCCAATATATAATGATCGTGTGAGAGAAAGGAGGTAGTAAATAGAGCATGAGAGGATAGTAGGAGTAAAGTGAATGAGAGGATGGAGTGATATGATTGGGAGGTGATGAATAGGGGAAGAGTAAATGAGATGGGAATGTATAAATCTATTACTAGTGTAATAAATGTGAATGAGGTAGATAGAAGGTTGGTGTAAATGTAAAGCATTTAAAGATGGTAGATGAGTAGGTGTTGTTGAGGTTGTATTGTTTAAGATAAGTTGGTAAATGATGTTTTTTGGATAATAAATGTGAATTTAGGGATAGTTTAGGTATGGTTATATGGATATTAGATAGATTGTTACGACGTGTGGGTATCGACGTAGAATTTTTAATAGTGTTTTCATCGTATGCGCCTATTGGGGAGGGGGGTTTGAAATGAGGTACTATTAATTATTCGAAATAAGTTTTGTGAAATTTTGATGCGAAATTCGTGAATTTCTTTTTTAGATGTTTTAAGTCATTGTGTATAAATACATAATAACTTTTAAAATGAAACCGGCTGTTTCACCTGACACCTTGAAATGGACCTGTCCATTTCGAAAAAAGTATTGGGTGAAATTTTTTTTTTTTTTTTTTTTTTTTTATTTTTTTTATGTTTTTTTTCTTTTTTTTTTTTTTAATTGTATTTATGTTACAATTTAATATAAAAACATAATTACCAATTTTAATAGGGTGGAGATTAGCTTTTTTAAATAGATGTCTTATGTTTGCAATTTTGTGTATGTTTGTAATTAAGTAATATAATTTCTACTAGCTGGTTTGTTTGCGTAGCCTTTAGTCGTCTCTCAATTGATATGATTAGGCTCTTTCGCTAAATCTTTAGATGTAATCAATTCTTAGTATGTTTGTGATTAGACCTTTAGTGATAATAAAAGGTGAGATATAATAGATTAATGTAGTAGTATGAATTATTATAGGTCACCAGGGAGCCTTTGTTTTAAGGATATTTATGTTTATTATATATTATATATATTATATAAATATATATGTATATTATATATTATATAAATATATTATTTATAAATTATATTTATAAATAGAATATATATATATTATAATATATATTATATATATAAATATTAATATATATTATATTAATAATATTATATATCATATAATATTATTATATCTTTGTTTATCTCAATTTCTCCTATTGAAATTTTGGCGCTGAGTTTTTTTGAGAGAATTTTTATTATTTTTTTGCTGTTAGTCTTGATATTTTTTTTTACTTTTTAATTACTTTTAATATAAATATTTGAATGAAGATAATTTTAATTCATAAGTGTAGAATCGAAAATCAACCCCTTATGTTAGAAATCTTTGAAATATTTTTATTTTTTTTTCAGAATGGAATTTAAATAGCTATTATTGATTAAATTAACTTTTCTTATTTGATATAGGCAGATAATACATATACACTCCTCTACAGTTGATATAGAAAGATTGAAAAATTTCAGGAGGTTGCCTACATGGCTTTTTCTGGTCAGTATTGCAAAAAGAATCTGAAATGCTTAAAAAAGAGAATAGGAAGATTAAGGCTAAGGAAGATAAGTTATGTGTTCCAAGGAAAAGAGAGAGAAAAGGAAACTACGAGAGGCAAATTCTAAAAAGAAACAATAATTTATTATTATTATTATTAATATAATTATTATTATTAAATTATTATTATATTATATTATTGTTATTAATATATTTATATATTTATTTAAAATTTATTTATTCATGTATATATTTATTTTTTTATCATATTTCTTTATGTTTTATATTATTATTATTATTATTATTATTATTATTAAAAAATTTGTTAATAAATATTTTTTTACCATTTTTAAATAAATAATTTACCCTTTTGTAATTTGTTTTAGTAATAATTTTATTATTTTGTCAGAATAGGTATGATGTATTTTTCTTACGATTGTGGGAAAGGCTGTACTTGTGCATCAATGCTATCAACTTGCGATAGGACGGGACAGGACAAGACCCAGAGAAAAACTACAATTGATAGAGTTAAAGTATGAACGGTCGCCGTCTACAACGCCTACTATAAAGTGACCGACCGGGAAGGAAATCAAAAAAAAGAATAGGAAACTAAAGAGTAAAGTTTAGAAATCCAAGCTTCGTGTCAGATTCCACGATTAGAATATTAGAAATAAAAAGACAGTAAGAAGCCACAGGGGCCTATCAAGACTGTCCCAGCGCCAAAGCAAAGATTCACCGATATGTCGAAGGTCAGAGGACCAAGTTTCATAAAAATGAAAAGATCACCCGTAGAGGAATTCTTAGGGAAGCCAAATTGACGACCTTGGATAAAAATAGAAGATTTAAAACATTTCAAATCATTCTGTTAACGATAGAGTCGGAAACTTTAAATAATATTTTACAGCTGTAAGATGATAGTAAGAGAAGTTTGATAAGGTTCCCATTTTTCCGAATAAAACCGTACTAGACTTTAGTACAGCACTCATATTCCAAATGTAATAATGGTGAAAAAAGAATTAAATATATAAAGGCAAACATTTTTATAAAGGCAAATTAGATTTAACAATAAAGTTAGTTTAGTAAGACTCGGATAATATTTCTTTCGAAAGCATGATGAAAAAACAAGTGTTATGATCTAATATTTAACACCTCTTTATATAAGCTCGGATGGATGTACAAAAATTAATAATTTATAAAATAACTTGGGAAATTTAAAATTTTAAGGGATAAAGTATGAGGCAAAATATTGAGCAAATTACAAAATGCTTTAAAAGTTAATTAGAAAGCAAATTTTGTATACGAAGTAATATTTAACAATATTTTAATTAATTATATAAATAATCAGTATAAGTCAGCTGATATTGCTTACATTAAAAATTGGTAAGAGTTTATAGTAAAAGAAGAGGAAGAAAATTAGGAAGAAGACATATTTTTAAGAAAGTGTTCTATAAAGACATGAGGAAGAGTGAGTCGGAATAAAGATGTGTGTGCAATAAATTATCTATGGGTGAATAATATTTTCGTGTTTTGCAAAAAATTCCTAATTGATCAAAGAAGTTACATTAGATGTTAAGTTTTCTAATTAATGGAGTAACTTTTTTTTTTTTTTATAATTTTGAATGCTAAGTTCCCTACTGACGGAACCTCGAAATAAATAATTTCTACAAGTAGTTTATATGATAAACAAGTGCTTAGAGGATTTTAATAAGTAATGGCATGAACATAGAATGTATTGTAAATGCATCCGATAATGCCTGAGAAATCGCGCTTATATGTAACTTTTAGGTATCATCACAGCACTGGGTATCCCTCCAGCCGAATCTAATGTAATAATCCATGTGAATATAGATGTCCAGAAATAAGTGTACGAGACCATATTTGCTAAGTCACAAAGTGCTTGAAATAAAGCAATGTATTACTTTTTCAATCTAAATACGAATAGGAATTCGTTTACTTAAGCAGTATATACTTTAATAAGATTCTTTCACACAATAATAATTAATAAAAAAAAAAATAGGAAACAGTAATCGATGGTTAAAAATAGTATTTAAAGGATTTAAAATAAATAATAATATAAAATATTATATAGTGATTGAAAAATTAAAGAAATCCAAAGTTTTCATGACGACTCCATGTTGACTCTTGCTGTTGTTATCGATATGTCCTTTGAATAATATTTTTTTTGGGGTATCTATCCTAAGCCACAAGACATGATATGTAAATGTACGATAAATGAGAATGAGCTATAAGAGTACGATCATCGTGCGACTCCCCCAATAGTGTAAATTGAGAGTAGTTCCATGGAAAAACCAAATAAGAACAGAATTAAAAAATTCCGATGTTTGTCCAATGGTATAGAATAAGTGGAATTGGTGTGAGCTGAGGTAAGTGGTAAATTTTTATTTTATTCTTTTATATTTTTTATATATTATTTAATGTTAATCCCTCCATGCTAACTGTCAATAACCCTTCAAAGACATAGTTAAACCGCTTGTGCTCCGAGATCGACTGTGAAGATTACTAACGAACCAATCTTATAATGAATAAATGAAATTATTAAAAGTTTTTATCTACTTTGGAGCTTCTAATCATCTTTCTAATATTTGATTATTATAACAATATAAGTCTCTGAGTGGTGCAATATTATTAACTTCATTTTAATCCACCTTAATCGACGAATAAATTTCCTTTGGATAGGAATTTAGCATTCCTTTATTTATGATTATATTACATTATTATTATGGTAGTTTGCCAATAATCTATAAAAATCATAATGAATCATAAAACACTTCGTCTGCAGGACTATAAGTTCTATTAAGATATATTGATAAACGATTTGCATCAAAGTATAAAACAACTAATGTAAATCTTCCATATACCTATTAATTTACTTCGATCATGATGAAAAACCTAAATATATAATATCAATCATTCTTATTTTTTATTATCCTTTAACTTCTCCTTCTCTCCTTTTCTAGCCAAAAGTAAAACTAAATAACAATTCTTTTTATAATGAACCTTCTTCTATACAATTCTACTACTTCTCCTTTTTGTAAATACAATCTCGCTCATCCGACTATATTAACTTTTAATGCTTTGTTTCCCCATCTCTCAGCTCTAACTTTCGTTGTCCTATTTGAAATCTAATCCACTTGATAATTCACGAACCTATCGTATTCTGTAATAAAACAAATCTTGTGTTATCTACCAGTTAAATATTAATCGTCATTTTTCCGGGAGTTTCATCTACAGTATACACCTGTAATTATTGCAACCTTTCGGCCAGATGACCAATAAGCTTCTCCTCCAACAATTTTAGTGTTATATTCTAGTTATATATTATCAACTTCTTGCATTTTAGCAACTCACCTTTCTATAAACGCAATCCGTCTTCTGAATTTCGTTCAGATGTGGAGGATCTTTTCAAACTTCATATTTTTTTTATTCATTTACACAGTTACTCACTTAATTATAAATAAACAGGAGTCATTCTTAGTCTCTAGGGTGTTAGTTCTAGGTCCGGCATAAACATTACCCCTACCTGAGTATTGTGACATTCAATTCGATCTACCTATTTCACATTAAGACACATCACTTATTATTTTATATATACTACTACCACTCAATTAAACTTTACCTTCAATTTATGTTTACTATTCTAATGCCATTTATACAAACCATATTAGTGTTTAAGTATTTATTCATTTTCATTCTCTCTTAATTTTTATGATCTCATATATAATATTTTCCATCATTTCGTCCTACTTTTACCTTCCTTTTAAAAATAACTACACCTTATCGTCATCTACCTTGTTCCAATTTACTATTTAATATCCTTTTGTGTGAATTAATCGTGATTTATTTTCTGACCTACTTCAACCTCTAATTTGATTTTGTAAATTTTATATTCCTTACCAAATGATCTATATTTAATTGAGTACTAGTTGCAATTAAATTTGACCAAATTCTTCATATAATATTTTCTTTATTCTACTTAGAATTAACTTCTTGATACTTTATTCAGCTCTATATACTCCTTATTAATTTTTTTTTAATACTTACTTAGTTTTAACCCCTATATATTTAAGAACCGCTGAATCATAATATATTATTAATATTAATTCTCTTTTCTTTTTTATATTAACTTGTAAGTATCACATAATATATTTTGACTAATACAAATTGGCAGGTTTTTACATCATTTTACAAATTGTACACATAAACCTAATATAACCTTTCTGATTCCCTCTTCCATAAATTAAAATAAATCTGATGTTTCCAATGCATATCTCTATTATCAAATCCCCTCATAATATACTTCCTCAATACTGTCTAAGCTATCTGATTGTCATACTGAGAGTCTACAAGAGTGAGAACTGATCTCAGACCATTATTTTTTCAATTTCCAGATAGCAGCATTTCATAACGCTTCTTTAGATAGGAGGGAAATTCTCAACGAATAGCGACTTCTGCTATTTTTATATCAGCGTTTAGTCATCCTGTGTAAATACGCAGATTTAATATATGGTGCTAATTAAGAATTACACTTGCGCGAGCACGTTCTTGCGTATTGAATTCAAGATCGGAGTATCTTAGATTACATGTAATCTTCCTGCGAAGAGGAGTCGGAAGAACCGCTTGAGGACTTTCGAGTAGACTCTTTCCTCTTCAAGTAAAGAAGATAAAAACCGCTTGCCTGCCAGTTAACCTGTGCTGGACTTACATGTTAGTGTGACTATGAAAACGAGACAAGGATGTTATGCACTAATTTTGGTCTAAATGAGAATTAGCGTTGTTTATGCAAAATGTAATTTCAAATATGATGTGTTGAGAGGATATGCTTGAAAAAAGTTTTATCTGAAGATAGGTTGAACGTTGTTACGTTCTGTTTGCAATTTTAGTTACTTTACTGTATATGGGATGAGAGTGAGATATAAGAAACAATTTATAGCTATTCAATAGTATATACAGGCTTACCTTATCATGTGGTAGGATGGAAGTTAAAATAGGTTAAGATATTGTCGTGAAATTACATTATACTGTGCTTTTATGTTGCAATTAATGCGTAATGTGTAGCTTTATGAGTGAAATTTGCGGAACAAAAAACTTTGGAGTATATAATAGCGATGGTTTATTGTATGGAGAGTATTCGGTGTGTGAAATCAGAATATGATAAGAATTATATAGCCTAATGTTGGATGAGTAAAGATTGTAATTAATGAGATATCAACGCAGTGTTTAAGTAATTTTCTAGAATAGAATACATTGTAATTTTATGTGTAGTAAAGTATTGTGATTGCTACAAAGTTTTGCGCTTAGGCGTACTGTGTTATTAGAATTGGCATGTCTGAGAAAGTTGGAGGAAATTCGAATCTGTTATATTGGGCCAATGAAGAAGGGAATGATGTGTGTGGTTTGATGGGAAGGGTCTGGGTATTTGGGGGTTGAGTTAGTAGGAGTAGAGTGAAAGTTAAGAAATGGTTAAAATGAGGTATAGATGGAAATGTACTGGTGGATATAAATAAATGTATAAGTTACGATGCCCTGTTACTGATTGTTAGTTAATTGGATATTGTTGCAAGCGAGAACTTTGTGTGTGTTAATTACTAAAAGCGTTGTTTATATCGTTAGGTAGTGGGGTTGATTTAAAGTATGGTTGTGTTGTACAGTGGTAATGGAGGATAGTTCTAGACCTTGTAATGGTCATGCCCTCTTATGTAGAGAGAAAAGGGATAAGGGTAACCCTGTAGGAATTAAAAGGGAAATTAGTTTAATTGAGTGTTTATAGGGGTATTATGTGTTTTCTTGGATGATAAGAGCGTTTGGGAGTTAGAGTAAGATTGAAAACTTTGTGTACGTTTAGCAGATAGAAGCGAGTGACACTATGAGTTTGAGTGTGTAATCAGTGAAAGAGGAATTGTTTTTTGATGGTTCTAGTATGTTTTATTACCATATATATTTGATACTCTGAATCATAACTTGACAATTTCATTTAGGAATAATTAGTAGAGTAAGCAGAAGTAAGAGTCAGATGATTTGTATTTAGTTTATGGGTTGCAACGTTGGTTGGATGAGGGTAATTAGCGGCGTGGGTGTGATTATAGGTTGATTTATACTATTTTTGTGAGGAGTTTGTTAAAGACTTATTTACCATGATGTTTGTAAACTTAAAAAATAAACTTGAGATCGAATTATTGTGATCACGGAATAGGATAATGGGCAAGCTGATATGTGTTCGAAGCATTGCATGTGTGTGTGTGATTACTGATTTTAAATCTTATAGTGAGGGTTATAACTCAAACAGTTAAGCAAATGTTGTATCAAATATAAATAATTAGGTGTAACTTACATCAAATTATGATTCTAAGTATTGAGATCACAAGAAGTGGGGAGTTGATCTATGTTGGGAGAGTTAGTGTGAATGATGTGTGAATTTAGTTTTAAGGTATGTAAATAAAAGTTTGACAATTTTATCTAAAAAATATTTTTTGAGCAGAATAACCACGGATATAGGTTTGCGTCAGAGAAGGTGTTGATAGTATTTAATTTAGTTATTTTTGGTGTGATGGAGTAGGAATACAAATGAGTGAGAACGAATATTTGGACAAGGTAGAGAAATGTTACTTTGAGATCGATAGATCACGGGGTATATGGCGGTGAGTATATAATGGAGCGAATGATTTGTGTTTTTATGAGTTGATTTAGACGTGCTTGTAGTCTTTGGTGGACGTAAAATATAAGTATCGCGAAAAATTTTTGTACGTATAATATTAAACATTAGAAAAGAAAAATAAATTTTTTGGTAATTGGCACAGAGGGTGAGTAAGTTCATATTAGAAGATAGCGTCTTGAATATACAAGACGGATTACTAGAGATAAAGATAATACTACAAAGTATAAATGGTAATATAAAGCAAAAAAAATGGTGCTCAACAATGCGAATATAAGTAAAGGCCAAAAATGTTCCAGTAATTAGTGAAAGTAAAAAAAAAATTTAATTAGGAATAGAGAGAAAAAAAAAAATTTATTCGAAAGAAAATTTAATAAGAAAAATAAAGTGAAATAAGATAAATATGCACATAGTAAATTAAATAAAAAATTTGTGAAGTAAATAAATTATTGTGTTAAACAAAAAAATATAGTAGATAAAAATATAGGTTGATAATTATAGAATTGGATCATTTAGTTAGAAATGAATGTGTGTTTATAAATAGACTAGGCACCGACAATCAGCATCCAGCAACGGTGTCAATGGTAGGGTACTCGCGTGTTACTGTAGCTCTTGTCCCGTACTCCTCGCTGCCTCATTTGTATTTCTGTCACTTCCTTAGTCCTTGCGAGTCTGTACCGTTCCTATTGCGTTCCTTCTCTGATTTGTTCTTCCGTCTGTTTGCATTCCCATGCTTTTCTGTGCTTATGTCTATTTGTCAGAGAGTGGACCCCTCTTCTTCGATGGGTCTCTGGGACTCCCGCAAGCCGAAGGGCGACGTTCCGAGCTCACAACTACCGTAAGATCGGGGTCAATCCTTTCGCGGCGAAGTTCAGTCTTTCTGACGATTATTTTAAGTTTAGGGGGGCGTAGCGCTCCCCCTCCACGGGGTATGACGCAGAAGGTATAAACAGCGTAAACTGTTTGGTCTTCTCACATGGACAATTTTATCGTCTATTGCGAGGGTATTAGTCTCACATCGTATATATTTTTATAGCGCGGATTTACGGTGAGATGAGGCCATAATACATGAAGCTGTTTTCAGGACGATATAGTGAGACCTACTTTGTCGCGCTGTAAAGGAGAAGGCAGCGATACACCACAATATAGGGTTAGAACGCGTAAATAAACGGTCACCCAATAATCGGCTGTGGTGATCGGCATCTCTGTAATCGTGAGTTGGGTTATCGATTAAAAGGCAAAATCTTGGATTAGCATCATGTAAGAATGGTTAAGCGATATGATAAGTAGTTAGTAGGCCGATATATGAATTAATGGCGTGGGTAAAGTCGCGCTGACGGCGAAGAACATTGCAAATATTTTGCAATCCTAGACGCGTGCATGCGAGGGAGGTAAATGTGAGTATTGGAGGAGGATGTCAGCGATAACGGTTGATATTATGGTTGATTGATTAGATTTTTGTTTGAAAGTGGGGGGTTTGGTACCAACTATATACATCCCTAGCGACTTGAAATTTCAGCCGGATTGAGCTTAACACATAGCCATAGAACATATACCACGTCAGACCGAGTACCATCAGAGATTTATAGCTTTTTTGAGAAGATCGATTTTTTAAGGAGGTTAAGAGTGTTTGGATTCTACAGCGATAATCGAATCTAGATTGATTTAGAATCATGAGTTAATATTTTCTTCGATGTTATAGTTCCATGTTGTAAAAGCCAACCAGAGCAATCGATAGAAAAAGACGATTTACTAAATATCATCAAAGATTTTAAGGAGGTGTTCAATAATAAGTAGAGCAGCTGATAAATCGATTGGAATCATAAAAAGTATGTCTCTATCACGATATCAGTTTTAAAAAACTTGAAGAACCAACAGAGAGAGAAAGTTTCTACTCTCTTTTTTAATTGCTGAAATGTGTCCTTGAGTGGGTGCTCTTCACCCCGCGGTTGGCTGTAAGGAGAGGTCCCTTGGAACTATTACGGAACTGGCTCGAAGCCCTTAAATCAAGGTCTCAACCTTACTCTTTAACATAAACCTCTAGAGCCTTTACACGTCAAGCTTGAAAAACCAAATGTGTGGCAAGTAACAATGTGTTGGCTTTTGGCCAAATCAGGTTGATCAACGATCCTAGCCTGGGAGACAGGAGACAGTGTTTGGGCTGTGTGCTCTGTATACTCAGCCATCTATTGAATTTATCATTGATGATGATATAGATATATGTTTTGTAATAGATGTAATGTAATTTAATTTTATTGTTTAACATGTTTTAAAGCAAAACCAAATTTGATTAAGAGATATGTTTTTATTTTTATAATGTAAAGTAAATAATTTGGTAGTAATAAAGATAGTAAATTTATAATAGGAAATAATTATATATAAGTTTATCAAATATATAATATTGAAAAGTAATATATATTATTAAAGATAATTGATAATTTTAATATATAAGTATATTTAATTAATAACAATATATAATATAGAGATAACATATACATTATAGATATAGTTATTTTAATAGTACTAGTATAGTATTTTTAATTTCTTATTCATAAGTTTGTTTGCTCATCAGTATTGTATTGTATTTTACAATATTTAATCTTTATTTCTTATTTTCATAAATAAATTAAATATTTATATAAAAAGATTAATAATAATAAATAAATGTACATTCTTTACTTACAAACAAACATTATTAAGAGCATTGTTACTTGGGGGGAAGAAAATTATTCATAATGATAAAATCTAATTGATATTAATAAAAACTCAAAAATAAACAACAATTAAAATATTTACCAGCCGTGTTCTTTTCGAATTAATTAAGACCTTGATTCAATCATTTATCTAAAATTTAGGCATATACTTCATGCATGTTTTGAACATGGTTGATCTTCAAATGAATATGCAAAGCAAAATAATAGAGAGAGAGAAAAAAAAATACCGAAAATAAACATTCGAGACTGGATATACAGACAAGTTTTCGGGCAAGACTGAACGATGAGAGAGAGAGAGACAGAGAGCAACGGCAGCATAAAATGACTTAACGTAGAAATAATAAGATTACACAGTTCAGATCACCTCAATGGATTGATTACGTCACGTTTTTGAATCAGTACCAGGTAAAAAAAAATATAAGTAAGAAAATAAATTCAGACAATTTAAATATAAAAGTAGCTTGAAAATATCTTTATTCAAACAAAGTAATACCTTTCAAACTCCAAAGTCGAATATTAATAAACAAAAAGAAATTCATTTCTCTGTGCCAGCGTCCTTTTGAGTTGATAATAGGTAATGTGAATATATATGATTATATGCATGATACTAAGTAAATTCTTATGTAATTACTCGTTGCATTTTCATTACTTTGCGTAGATACTTTTCTGTGTAATAATGTATGGATCGTCATTGGCTGCGAAATATCATAGTACTAAAAGTCCGCCTAACTTATAGATATTTATTGAAGTTTGTTATCGTTACCAATTGACAAACAATCTTACTTATTGGTAAATTTTTTTGAAATTCATAAATGAATTTTGTGAGAAACGCTACTATTTAGGATGTTGACTTTCAAATAATTATTATTCGAATACAATAATCATTGAATAAAACATGTTTCCTAAAATTTATTAGAGGGAAGTAAAGAATCCTGACAAACCCCGACAGCCTCCATAGTAGTTAAAGATTCCCCTAACATATAATACACACAACAGCACACACATATATATATATAATGTTAATAATTATTATATAGGTATATAAATATAAATAATAAATATTAAATATATATATATATATTAGTGTATATTAAGTAATAATTAAATATATAATTAATTAATATATATAAATTATAAGTATAGTATATATATATTATATATTAATATATAATATATATTATAATATGATATATAAATATTATATATTATATATTATATTATATATATATATAATAATAATAAATATAGATAAAAATTTAGATATATAAATATAATAAATTTAATAATATTTAATAATATTAATAATATTATAGTTTATATATAATATTAATTAATATATTATTATATATTTAATATAATATATATTATACTAAGAGGTGTGAGCACTCATCCGTGACTCATTGTTAGTGGGTGATATGCCCTTAGCGCACCTCCCGCATCCTCGATATAAATAAGATAGTCCGCTAGCCTCCTTCCGTACTTAATTCAATAATAACATTACATTAAACCTCCGACTACATAATATCGCAATAAGTCACGCGTAACGATTCATGACATCTGTCTTCCCGTCTTAAAATATTAAAATGTGCGATCTTCTACAAAACAGATTTTTTAAAATAATTATAAATATAAAAGTTATTAATATCACTTAAAAAAAAATAAAATGTTATTATATAAATTATAAGAAAAATTGAATATATATAGAATTGTAAGGATTACCAATGAATCTCAGGACTTTTCCACTTCCCATCCTCAATGTATCGATCTTTATACATGAAGGTAACTAAAAGAGATATCCATTATTACCTTCAAAAAGTATATTAGTGAATGCCCTCAAAATTATAAAGCAGTAAAGGCTGTAACCTCTTTGTCAACCTTTTACAAAAGTTCCCTACATCCTTATAATAACTAAAAATATTTCGCTCTACTAGCCGTGCAGTAAACTACGTAGAGGCTAGTATTTATTATTTATGAACTATTAGTTAGAAAGTTCAACACAAATTATCCTCTATTAGCTGGTAAAGAAATATATTATTCCTTTCTGAGTGAGATGAGGTATGCAGGTGTAGCGTAGCATCATTAAATCAAACATGACAAGTCACATATGGCTAATTCAGGTTCAACCCGACCTATAAAAAATCATACATTGGCCTCCCTTTCTGAAAATATTTTGACCACCCTGTCCTACCCATTAAATAGGAATATCTATTATTCGTTCCAAGAGCTTTAGTGGTAATCCATGAAATGACACTCTAGATATTCCTGGGGCAGGAGGCTCATGCTAATGCTACATCAGGGGCTCGTAGCTTAATATATATATATATATAATAAATTATATATTATAATTATATTATATATATATATATTATATAATTGTAGTAGTATTCTAGTAGAGGGGTAAGAATAAATAATATATATATAGGGTTAAGTATATATAATTATATATTATATAGAGTATATATATAATATATTATATATATATATATATTATATATTATATTTAAATATAGTTATACTATAATTATATAGTATATTATCATATTATATACTTATACATATATAATATAGTATATTATTATATATATTATAGTATATAATATTATATATAAATAAAGATATATTAATATTTATATATATGAGTATGATATATATTATATTATATAATATATATAAATATATATAATATATATATTATTATTGAGATTTTATTATATTAATTATAATATAAATTCAAAGTATTCTTGTGTAAACTAACAAAGTTATAAGTAGTTATATAATAATATAGATATTATATTAATATTGATTAATTTAATTATATATAAGTAAATAGTATATATATATATATATATATATAATATAATATATATATATAATTAATATATTATTATTATATATATAACTGATATTAAATATATAAATAATAATTATGTACTTATATTTATATTATATATATAAATATATATATAATAATTATTATATATATATATATATATTGAAAAATAACAATTAGTTTCAAGGAAACCACAAATGTAATTAAATAATATTTTTTATATATATTAAAATCAATTTGGGTCTAAAAACTATTGTGACTGCGTATTGGTCGTGAATATCTTAAGTTCCTTACCTATCATTCATAGTCGTATTTTCTAAAGGTATATTTTAAATAGGATATATTTTAAATAGTATAATGTATTTGGAGAAAAAAATTCACTAACTTATGAAAATTAATCACTTTACATTTAACTAATTATTTCATAAATTTAGTTTTAACTATCCTAACGCAACGGTTTTTCTCATTTCGAGGCTGATTAATGAGTGGTAGTTTTTCCATTATAATTAAGTAGTTTATTTCATTTTGTATTTAAAAAGTTCATAATTTTGAAAACCCATATAAGAAGCAGTAAATAAATACACATACCTACTCTCAAAAATCTATGTGATAGTCAAACAACTTTAGCTGAAATAAACATTAGGGTGGATAATATATTAACCAGCATAAATCTTCCAAATAATAGAGACTCTATTAATTGTGACAACTAGTAACTTTCAATAACAATACGAATAAATTTTATAGCGAGTATATTTTCTTATGAGAAAAAATCCGATTGCATCTCATTCATCATAGTCAATATATAAACAATCAACTTGGACTTCCGTTTTTAATATTCACGTATTTGACAAAAATACTCAACGTAAAATAACTTAATAAATTTAATTATTACACAAACAATACACAAACCAGTTTCTCAATCAATTATTTTTACAAAATATAATTAATAATTTTACATACTAAATCTACGCCCCTCTGGATAACGGAAACAGAGCTAATAAGTACGCATAAAACATACAATATTAAATTTTTCATTTCTATTTAAATTTAATAGGCAAAGAAATAAACTAGATAGACTATATTTACATTTTTCTAAACTAGAAGGCTTTTTTTTATTTTTTCTTACAATAGAAAAGGCTTTATTTCGATTTTTCTAATCTTGAAATTTAATAATATGTACGCAATTAATCCAAACTTTGGAAATCATTACAAATTGACATAACCAATACACTTATATCTAGTGAGTTTAAATTTCTAATTACCAAAATGCAAGGCCATTATTAGAGATATTTAGAGAAATACAAAACAAATTTAAACCTTGTATGGAATCAATAAATAATAATAATAATAATATAAAATAAGTAAGAGAATTAATTAAATAATATAATATAAATATACTATAAATAATAAAATAATAATAATATAAAAAAAATAATAAAATAATAAAATTAAAATAATAATAATATATAAATAATATAAAAGTAGAATTTAATTTAATTGTAAACAATTAAGCTATTAACCCCACTTCCATACATACATTCCAGGAGTACAAACTTATATTTAATATACAAGTCACATTAAAAAATTGTCATGATAATAAATAGGATATACAATAATAATATTTATAAATATAAACAATTATAAAAACTACAACAATACCCATAGTAAAGCCCTGTACACGCAAAACCATAAAATCGGAAATCAATATTTAACTCGTGATACGACTCATATAATTAACCAATACAAGGTATGATCAATTATTATGGATTATATTAACCCCAAACCGGATAAATACCACCTATTTACAAAAATTTAATCAGATATAACCAAAACATCCAAAACAATATAAAGCAATCAAATAAAATAATAGATAATATAAATAAATATAGGGTTATATATAATTTAATATATATATATTTTACCTAATCTGCATTATATAAAGAGTAATATTATAATTTTATAATTTAAATAATAAGAAAAATTACATTTAATAACTTGTATAGGATATTCAACATAGATTTATATAAAATAAATGTAATATAAAATAAATAGGATATAATAATATATATAATAATTTATTTATAGATTGGCAAGTAATGCAGAAATTCGTCTATTTGTTCACACTATTCTTTATACGGTATGGTCATGGCCATAGTGTATTATTAAATTATGTAGATATAACAGAAAGATATAAAATTTAAAATATATAATTAAAAAATTGTAATAACATGGCCAACCTCTGAAAATAATGAGTAATTAATATACAATACTATTGGAGACATGACTTAGATACTATACGATTTTAGGAATGTAACCCATAAAAGAGAAGGAGTGGTAATCAAAAATTTAAAGAATTTCTTGAAATAAATTTATCAAATAATATTCATTATATAATTTTTAAATGCCAATAGGTATATTATTGATTTGCTAGTATATATTTTTTATTATACTTAATATTATATATATATATTAATATTAATTATAATAAATATTATATAAGTAGAGTTTAATAAAATTATATAATATGTATATTTATTATATATAATAAATATATATATATATATTATTATTGAATTATAGATTATATTATATATATATTAATATATATATATATAATATTATATATATATATATTATATATTATAATTATATATAATATATTAATATAATAATAGTATATATATTATATATTTATTAATATATTAGTAATATAAAATATATAGTGAGTTATATATAGGAATTATAATTTGATTTTGTTTTATTTGTATATAATTGTATATTTAATTTTATATAATTTTCATTGGTTATAAAATTTAACAGACATATTAGATATAATTAATATATATATTTATATATATTAATTAATATATATTATTATTAATATAATATATATTAATATATAATGTTATTATATAATATATTATTATTTATTAATGATTGTAAATCAATCAAAATTATCCACATTCTGCAACATAATCAATACTGTGAGAAGATTTTAGGATACAAATAGGTTTATTATAAGGCTCTTAGTATTATAATTATAATTTAATATCAATTACCAGGGTGTCTATTTTTGTACTGATGTGAAATTAATTAAAAGGTTGAACAATTAATATCTTATATTGATATATCTTACCTAAAAAGTTAAGGTAATTCTAAATCGGTATATATTTTTAATAGATTTCTAGGTTGAAGTTAGTGTGTATGAATAAATTAAGTGAGTGTGTTCCATGAATTGTTTGTGATGATATATATATAATTATTATTTTATGATGAATATACGTATATTAAAAGTATATATATATATATTATATTGTATTATATATTAGATAATATATAGATATATATATTTACTATTAGATATAAAGTTATAAAGTATATATATAATTATAAGATTAATATATATATATATATTATATTAGTAATATATATAATATAATAATAATAGATATAATATATATATATATATATATAGATATAATATATATATATATATAGAATGTTATGATATACAGTATGATATTATATATATAATTAATAATATATTTTAATATTATAATATATATAAATTATATATATATATATATATATATATATATTTAATAATATATATATATATTTATATATTATATATATTTATTATTAAATTAAATATATATTAATAAATGTACTATATATTATGATATATTTATAAATATAAATATTACTTATATTATATTAATATTTATATATATATTATATATATTTAGTTAGTTATATATTATATGTAGATAATTAGTCTAATGAATATGCAAATTATCATCACCTAGTATAATTATGGTAAATAAGTGATTATAGAGTATTGAGTTAACGATGATAAGAGCCGCCCTATAGGAGATATAGATTATATAATATATAATTAATATAATATAATGATTAATTGAAATTAATAGATATAAGATTATATTAATAATAAGATATTAATATATAGATATATAATTAATAAGATATAGATAAAGATTATGAGATATAGATATGATAGTAATAGTATAGATAGATCAGTTAGATATAGTAGATAATAGATGATAGATATAATTAAATAGATAGTAATAGATAGATAGATAGATATATAGATATTAATAAAAGATTAGATAAGGCAGCCTAAAAAATAGACTAGGGCGATAATAGGATAGATGAGTAGATAGATAGATAGATAGATAGATAGATAGGAGTTGGAGATGGAGTTGTAATCACCATAACGAACCCTGAATCCATCACTATGAGTGGTTTAACTGTGTAAGGACTATATAGATTCACTTTGTCAAAACTTCGGTAACTTCATAAATTACAATATGTAAGGTATGGGGGATGGATGGTTGGGGTTTTGTGTTTCGGAGCGATAGTTAAAGTCTGGGCAGACTTGGCATAAAGAGCTACAATCGATTGCGGGGGGAGTGTCACAAGGAAAGAGTCGTGACCAATTGGATACGGTGTATCTGTATTTACAAAGTATTATATAATATATATATACCATTAATGATATTTATATATATATATTAATATATAGTTAGGGACGGTATTAGCTGTTATCAGTATAATTGCGATTCAGGATTTTTATATATTATATGCTAATATTAAGAATCATGACGAAACTTAAACTTAAAGTGAAGTTTCCCAAAAACTCTATGACATCTATTTTGAAGAGTATTTTAAAACTTATACATAAATAATAGGTAAAATGGAATGGAATTCATTAGTTCTGGGATGACAATTCATTGCTATTAACCTAACGGTGTAATGTATACTAAAATGAATGAATAATAAAATATAACTTCACTATAGCAACAATAGAAATTAAAATTTAATCCTTCTACAATCATCCCTTTGAATTGATAGATCATCTTATTAAAATTATAGCATAATAATAATTTTATTCATTAACAGTTTAAAAAAAAGTGTGACATTCTATAGCTTATATATTTTTAGTATATGCTAAAATATAACACTATAGCTATATATATAAGTGCGCACAATTTATTTACTCTATTCTGTGAAATGTGTGTTTAAAGAAATGATAAGAAGTAACCATACAGAAGACAAACCCCTAGCGCTGATATGAAAAGTAAATTTTGAACATGAGATGATTAAATGAAAACAGCAAGGTTTGCTAAAGCAATTTCGGAGGAAGAAAATTTGACAGAATGTAACTCGTCCTCGACTATTTAAGTATCTAATTTAAGTAGAAAGGTTAATTAGAGGTATTTATTAATTCAAATTTAGAGGGGGATGGGGTAACGATGTAATATAATAATAATATAATGTAATCTCTAACCCGTTACCCTTAAATGAGTAATAGGCTAATGTCTAAATAAGAGGAACTTTTGTTAGACAGAGTGTGACCGCCAATTTTGGTAAATTCCCATACTACTAAGGTGAAATAAAATATAAAATAAATATTATAAATAAATTTCTAATTTAATATGTGTAGAATTTAATATGATACGTTACAAGTAAAATTATCGTTATAATGATAATGTATACACGTTTGTTATACAAATATTTATAAATATTTAATAATTAATAATTTTCTTTAAATTTAGTCTTTAATAATATAGTACTAAACCGTGCTCAGTTATCTTATAAATAGTGTTCACGTTTAATTACATTATGTCTTATTGGTTTTTAAAAAAAAAAAAAAAAATTTTTCTCAAGGTAGATATAAGAAATGAAATTATTCTTACACAAATATATAAAATTACTTTATTATGGTGAAAATAGATCCTATAATAAGATATATGTAATGTAGTATCCTTATATATATATAATTATTTATATATAATTAATATATTTATTAATATTCATATATTGTATTAGCTATTGTTATATAGCTAGAATAATTTTTATAATAGTATAGTGATATATATAGAGTAGATGAGAGATAGAGAGAGAGATATGAATAGATAGATGATGAAGAGATAATATATATATAAGATAGAGATAGAGAGTTAAGAATATATATAAAAATGAATATAGAAGAAAAAATATATATATTATAATGAATAGATAAATAAATAAGAATGAAAGAAGTAAAGATATAGTAAATAAGAAGTAATAGTAAGGATTATAAGAAGAAGAAGAAGAATGGGAAGAAGTAAAAGTAAATAGAAGTAATTAAATATGAAGATAGTATACGTAAAGAAGATATTATAACACGAAATGCAAAGTAGAAGAGATAAGCAAGAAAGTCAGTTAGATAAGAGAAGATAGAATAGAAAAAGAAAATAATAAATAGAAGTATAAGTAGAAACTAGTTATTATAAAATGAATGAAATATGAATTTTCAAAATCATGGTAGGAAACAGGGGGGTAGATTATATAATAAAATATAATATATATGGAACGTTAAGTGAACTACAGTAGGGAGAAGTTAAATGAAGGAGGTGGGGTAGAGTAAAGTAAGGTAAATCTAACGTAATATTAATAAGAGATTAATAGATGATAGATATAGATGAATAAGAAGTATATGAAGATAAATAGAATGATATATAATATGAATAGAGTAATAGAAGAGAATATATAAGAGAGAGAAGGTAAGATAGATAGAATAATATAAGATTGAGTAATAGATGACTGATGAGAGAGAATAGAATAATATGTGATGAGAGCATAGAGAGATATATAGAGAGATTATAGACTAGATATATAGAGAGATGGGTAAAATAATTAGATAGTAGGTTAACAATGAGTAAAATTATTGTAGTAAAGTATGAAGCAGACATACGATAG
>JABUQX010127773.1:17500-20000 GCA_015478945.1 Trachelipus rathkii | reverse complement strand
ATAACTTTAATGTAAAAAAATTTTTTGAACTAATGGAGGTGTCCATCATTATCTAAGTTTTGACGCACGCAAGTTGCAAAATGTGCTGGAGCTCCATCCTGCTGATAAAAGAAGTTCTGTCATCGACGTATTGGGACATCCTCAAAGTAGTCAGACAGAAGGTCTGCAGAAATTCTAAAAAGGTTTGACCGGTGACATCATCAATGAAGAAGTTGGGTCGATGATTTCCTCCCAGATTCCAACCCACACCATGATCCTCGGGTTGTGCTGATGGAGTCCCTACTCAATCCAACGTGGATTGTTATCTGACAAATAGAGCATATTGTATCGGTTAACCTGGCCATTCAAATGAAAATTGGTTTTACAACTGAAAAATATTGAAGAATACATATGTGCGCGCATTCATTCACAAAAATATATCCGCTTATCTCTGTCATCACCACGTAGAGCTTGCACAAGATGAACTTTGTAGGAATGAAATTTGTATGTCATGAGAATACGATGCACTGATGATTTGCTTATGTTTACTACCTGGCTTACTATTCTGACTGATTTTATAGGACTTATCTCAACATTCGCCAAAACCATAATGGATGTATCTTCATCAGTTGTACTCTTTTGTCGCCCACACTCAGACGGTCAGCAAGAGCCAGTTTCTTGGAAGTGTTTGATTAAACGGCAAACAGTGGTATGGCTCAATGGTTGTCTCTCTCAGAGTGGCTGCGGTTGAATTCATCAGATACTGAGTGGTGTGCAACACCTTGTCTACCAAACACGAAAACAAGTTGAAGTTTTTTTCCTAAGCTTAGTTCCTCAGCCATATTGAAATCTGAAAGCAAAAAATAAATTGCGTCAAAATATTTTGGCGAAAACCTGTATTTGCACGACTTCTGGGACACCATATATATATATATATATATATATATATATATATATATATATATATATATATATATATATATATATATATATATATATATATATATATATATATATATATATGTATATCTTTATATATATATATATCAGCTAAAAAAAAAAACAGGTAGCAAAATTTTATTTTAGAAGGACGTTTCGTGAACTACTGTTCACTTCATTCAGCTTAACACTGAATGACATTGTTAATTTCTCTAAATTATTGCATTAGTTGAAATGTTAATTAAATTATTATAAGAAATTTGTAAAATACATTTTCTAATATATATATATATATATATATATATATATATATATATATATATATATATATATATATATATATATATATATATATATATATATATATATATATATATATACATATATATATACATATATATATATATATATATATATATATAAATATCAGTATATATATATATATATATATATGTATATATATATATATATATATATATATAACTATCTTATATATATATATATATATATATATATATATATATATATATATATATATATACCTCCTCTCTCCCAAAAGTAAGTTTACTGAATATCCCATGAACGACTAAGTAATGTAGCTCCTCCGTGACGTATACGAGTGGGTAGCTAGTTACCTAGGCTACATATCCATACCAGTTTTAACCAGATTTATAAAGTCAGTCTTGCACTACATCTGTTTATGTATGGGCATGTGTTCTAACCTCGTTACGTTTTGCACTACATCTTTTTGTGTATGGGCGTGTTTTTTATCCTCGTTACGTTTTTGCGATGCAGGTAAATATTGAATAGCGGTAGGCTATCAAATTCTATGTGTAACGTAACAAATCTGCCACTGAAACATTTGCTTCTTTAAACGAAGCTTATGGGATGCCATTTTATCTAGAACTATGGTTTTAAAGTGGCACAAAGCTTTCAAAGAGACCGAGAAAATGTTGAAGACAACCCTCGTTGTGGAAGACCAATCTCGTCAACAAACAATGAAAATGTGGAAGTTGTTAGAGCTGTGATGGAGAAAGACCGCCGGTTCAGTGTCAGAGTGATTGCAGGAGAAACTGGTTTGGATAAAAAATGCAGTTCATAGAATTTTAACGAACCATTTGCACATGCGAAAAATTTGTGCAAAACTAGTGCCGAAAGACTTGTCTGTGGAGCAGAAAGCGAACAGGGTCAAAATTTGTCAAGATTTACTTGAAAGACTTGAAATGGAGCACAATTTTTTGGATAAAGTTATAACAGGCGATGAATCATGGGTTTTTGAGTACGATCCTGAAACCAAACGGCAAAGTGCGGAATGGCACACAAAAAATTCTCCTCGTCCGAAAGAAAGCACGTATGAGCAAGTCCAAGGTGAAAACACTGATTATTGTTTTTTTCGACAGCCGTGGTATTGTGCACAAGGAATTTGTACCTTCAGGACAGACAGTTAATCACGTCTTTTACAAAGATGTCTTGGAACGACTTCGAAAACGAGTTCAGTGAATCAGAACAGACATTGCAGACGATTGGGTGCTGCACCACGATAACGCGCCATCTCACACTGCGCTCTCAATTATAGAATTTC